>SNQJ01S0070875.1:68656-82545 GCA_010110895.2 Picea sitchensis
CATTGTTGGTTCATCTGAGGTCATTAGTTCCCATCGCATGGAAAATCTCCTCAAAAAAGGTCATTATGGTGTCATTTCCCAACTCCATGCCATATAAGCAACAGAGACACCCCTAGTGCCACAAGACCTCCAAGCCCCCCTTTCTAAACATCAAATGATATTTTCCACTCCCCAAGGACTCCCTCCTTCCCACGGTGTTCATGATCATTCCATTCCCCTTATACCAGGAAGCCTTCCTCCCAACATCTGTTTGTATCGCCACCCCTTTTCACAAAAAAATGAAATTGAGAAAATGGTCCAGGAACTCCTTAATGTAGGCGTTATCCACCCTAGTATGAGCCCCTACTCTTCTCCTATAGTCATGGTCCTAAATAAAGAAGGTTCTTGGAGAATGTGTCCTGACTTTCATGCCCTCAACAAACTGACCATTACAGACAAATTTCCTATTCCTGTCATTGATGACCTCCTCGATGAATTGAGTGGCACCCAATTCTTGCTAAACTTGATCTTCACTCAGGCTATCACCAGATACGTATGAAAGATGCAGACATTCCCAAGATGGCCTTTCGAACTCATGAGGGCCACTATGAGTTTTGGTCATACCCTTTGGCTTGTGTAATGCCCCCTCCACCTTCCAAAGTCTCATGAATTATGTCTTTCGTCCCTTTCTCCGTCATTTTGTCTTAGTTTTCTTTGATGATATCCTCATCTATAGGAAAACATGGACAGTACATCTTACTCATGTGGATCGAGTTCTCCATCTACTCTCTCAACACCAACTTTTCCTTAAATAGTCTAAATGTGCTTTTGGTTCCTCAGAAGTAGAATACTTGGGTCATCTGGTTGGCAAGGATGGCGTCAGGGTGGATCCAAAAACGATTGAAGCTATGCAACACTGGCCGCACCCAAAGACTCGCAAAAGCTTGCGTGGNAGAATGTTGGGACCACGTCGTAATAGATAGAACTGAGTTAATGAAGGATTCTTACCCATTGCAAGAGATATGTTACCTAGTATCTATTTATCCTGGCATGCCACGCACCGAGAACACTTTTGCTAATCATGAATTTGAGCTCACAAATTAGTTGAATTTCACAAAGTGATCATTGCGCTTTTTCCATCTATCCCATTTCCTTGAGAGATTACTCTTTGAACCTGATATTTTCAAACCCAAGCGTGTATGTCGAAAGAGTTCATTGCAGTAGAGAAAATTGTCGAGGAATTTCTCATCAACCTCATGACCGAAAGAGAAATGTCGATGTCTACAGGCATACAAGAATCATCGACAAGAGGACTAAAATCCTCTCTATTGACTACTCACAGAGCCAGATCATCCCGACCGTCAGCAGAAAAGAGAACCAAACACAGAGATGATGTATCCAACGAGAAGTTCATCCCATCTATATAACACGACTATATCCTACCTCTAGCCGACGCGGTAAGTTATGATAGTGTACCCAGAGATTTTGAGTACACCATGGTCACCGCGTACCTCCCAAAGGGGATATGCGTAGTTTGAGTGCAGTAGGACAAGATCGCAGCGTTGAAGCTTAGCGACTTCAACCTCAGATATCGCAAAAAATATAGCATGCTCACCCCATACAAATACCTAACCAGGACAAAGGGAAAGAACTCAAAGATCATCCCTCAGTTGTGGACGATGAACCTCGTGCAGTCCACCTTATTAAATATCATAAAAATACCACACTTCGAAAGACGCCAGGAAGTCAACGCCTATGTCAAGCTGCTACTATCATGTTACCATGGCAGATATTTATGGATAGACCTGCATATTATAGTCGATCCAAAATTGATCCATAGGATCGTAGGATTGAGTATGCAAGGACCTGGTCTGCAGGATTTATACCCAGGGAAGGCCACAGATCGTGCGCTAGCATAGAATATTAAGGATACATACGATGATGTCGAGAAGGGGACGTGAGGCTACAAGGTAGCCTCCATCCAGAATGGCATAGTGCACCTAGCATGTTAGTTAATAGATGGAAAGATGGTATGTAAGAACCGGCTCACACAAGTCATGGGATTTGTCGTCAACCTTGTGGGGAAGTGTGTAGAAGGCTTACAGATGAACTGGGTAAAGTACTTATTCAACCATATTGAAATAGACTACCACGAAGTGTAATATCAGGGTTATGAGTTTCACTTTAGCTGGCTCCCGATCCTCATCACCTTTGTTACCTGGGAAATGCTGGAAGGTGCTACCTTCTCGGATATCGAACCATCTAAGTCACTTTCCGTGAACTTTGCTACCCTTTGGTATTCGAGTGATATGAACAAACAGTGGAAGTTGAACGTTGTTTTTCATACCTATTATCTTCAACTAAAGAGAACCATCTAAGTGGAGCCTCGCATGACTCTAAACACCTTATAGAGGTTCCGACCCCTGATGAAGTTCAATGCAGATCGACATTTCATTTACATTACAATGTGAGTTGATGAACACAAGGAATAGCTCAAGTCGTACTATAAACTTACATAAGAGGACTTGGAGGAGATCACTAAGGACTAGTCCACAAACCTCCTTATCCCTGTCAACCCTGTATAGATGTCTGATCCTGAACTAGACATCCTAGAGAAAACTCACAAAGAACAGGACACACCTGGAACCAACAGAAGACAAAAGACTGAAGAGGTCCAATATTTTAGAAGCACCTCAAGGAATATTGCTTCCACATCACTTGAGTGAGGAGGTGATGGAGATGTAGAAGACATGAAGGATAGAGAAGCCAAACAAAAGAAAGGTTAAGTAACACCTCCCAGAGATGAGGCTGACACTTTGAAGAAGACAAAGTTTTCTCCCCCGAAACCTTCTTCCCAGAAGAAATCAAGAGCCACCGTGACCAAGATGAAAACTACACTTACTCCTAATGACTTTGAATTCATCATAACATCTCTAAACGACGCTTCACTAGAAATCGCAGAGAAGAAAGAAGCTAAGAAGGAGGAAATGTACGATAGAATTGAGGTCGAGCTTCGAGGATTAGAATAGGCTCTTCATTCCAGTCGCACAGTATCCACTATGCCCCTGCCATCAGGAGAACTAGAATTGGGGGATGAGCCAGCCCAACTCCGTCGAGTAGCTGATGTGGTTGAAGCTCGTCTTCAGCGCGCACAAGAAGAAATAGAACAAGACACCCAGGCTTTGAAGCAAGTTCAAGGAGTACTTGTAGAACAACGTCGAGTTGCAGAGCAGGATAAGATTGATCTCTAGACAAAGTTTGACGAGGAGAAAGCGCAAATGCAACAAGAAAAGGAACAATTTCTTGTAGGGCAACTCAAAGTAAAATTAGCAGTCAATAGATCACTTTGCTCTATGACAGGCTTAGAGCCATAGGTAGAAGACCAGTTTGAGCATCAAGTAGAGCAACTCGTGGAAGCCATCCAGCAGCTACAGAGAATAATAACATATTTAGAGCTCCGCACAGTGCCCAACACTCCACAGGATGTCATAGATCAAAGAGAAGTGACTGCCCAAAGAAAATTCGAGAGAATAAAATCTTTTTCCATGGAATGCAAGAAAATCAGTGACCGCAGTGCCTAGAATTATGAGAAACTCACTGATAATGCAGAACTAAAGGCACTTGATTCGCAGCTCTACGAGGCGAAGCAACAAGAAAATACAATACAGGCATAGTTGAATCCCCTATCATCTTGTTTTTGGATATCCTTGGTCAAATTAGACCTATTTTGGGACTTCGACAACCCATCGAAGCAGGAACGCAATATGAAGCAAATACTGCAGGATCTTGGCCCCTTTTGGGTCCTTTTTGGGGTTTGGGAATATGTAATGGGTATGGGATGTCGTCCCATGGGTTTACCCATGTTTAGGCCTATTTTGTAAAGTATAAATAGATGTTTAGGCAATGTAAGGAGGGGCATATATGTGATGTTATGCCAATGTGCTAAGTGCTAGTGATTGATCTATGTGATCAGAGGATTGTAAGTGCTCTGTGCATACTATGTAAGACTGTTAAGGCTAAGTTCAAGGGACTCCAAAAGACCGAGAGGAGGCTTTGTGCTGAACTTAACTGGGGGAAGGAGGATCTAGCGAAGTGCACAGATCTCTTGTCCTATGCAGAGTAGGTTTTTGGAGGCTCTGTGCATGAAATATGAAGCAAATACTGCAGGATCTTGGCCCCTTTTTGGGTCCTTTTTGGGGTTTGAGAATATGTAATGGGTATGGGATGTCGACCCATGGGTTTACCCATGTTTAGGCCTATTTTGTAAAGTATAAATAGATGATTAGGCAATGTAAGGAGGGGCATCTATGTGATGTTATGCCAATGTGCTAAGTGCTAGTGATTGATCTATGTGATCAGAGGATTGTAAGTGATTTGTGCATACTATGTAAGACTGGTAAGGCTAAGTTCAAGGGACTCCAAGAGACCGAGAGGAGGCTTTGTGCCGAACCTAACTGGGGGAAGGAGGATCTAGCGAAGTGCACAGATCTCTTGTCCTATGCAGAGTAAGTTTTTTTAGGCTCTGTGCATGTAACTAATTAAAAANCTAAGTTCAAGGGACTCCAAGAGACCGAGAGGAGGCTTTGTGCCGAACCTAACTGGGGGAAGGAGGATCTAGCGAAGTGCACAGATCTCTTGTCCTATGCAGAGTAAGTTTTTTTAGGCTCTGTGCATGTAACTAATTAAAAAAATATAATAGAAGAGAAGAAGAGTTGGTGGACGTAGCCCCGGGGGGGAGGGATGAACCACGTATATGTTGTGTTTCTCTACTTTGTGCAATGTGTTGATGTGTTTATGTGTAACTTGCTATGATATAGATGAATGTTAGATAGAACTGATGTTTCTTTGTGCTTATAAAAGGGAATGAAAGTTAGATCTGACCTATGCAAGTGTTCTTAGTTCCTGAATCTACTAGATATAATATGTTCCTTTTATGCTAAGTATTATTAGATGTGTATCTGGTTGAATACTGCACTGATCTATTGTTAGGGTTTAGCTGCGATGTAACTAAGGCTGAATGTTAATGAACTGTAACTACTAAGTTCTTGTTAAGGTGTTGTAATCACAAATCTATGTCCCATCTAAGGTTGCAGACATCTGAGTTCTACAACCACCCCTTCCTCTACCTCGGGTGAGACTTCATTTGCTTCGTAGGTGTTGCCGAAAAGGCCAGTAGTTAGGATTTTTTTCGTGCGTTTTTGTAGCGTTGAACCCTGGGTCTACCCCTGTGCCAACAAATGGTTCTATTTTTGAGACTCAAAACTGTGATTGTTAGGAACTGAGAAAGAAGAATCTTTGTGCAAATATCCGACCTGAAACTATGATTGTTGGGAACTGAGAAATAAGAAGCTTTGTGCAAATATCTGACCTGAAATTGTGAAATATTTGTGTGTAGATCTTTCATTCTAGTGCGCAGTACTCTACTTATTTTGTGAAGCTCTATGCTAAAGAAAAGAAGTCTGATCGAAAGAAAAGAGGTAATATCTGAAAGCTTTGTGCTCTGAGAAAGGTAAAAGTGAGATTTTTTTATTAAAAGAGGTAAGATCTGCAAGCTCTGTGCTCTGATAAAGGTAAGAATAGCGAAAAGTTTTAGATCTACAAGCTTTGTGCTCTGTAGAAGTAAGATAAGTGGAAAATTGTGTTTCTAAAGTATGGATCTAGGTATGTTTGATAAGAATTTCCATAACTTGAAAACTAGGGCATTGATAGACGAAAGAATATGTGATATAAGTAGATATGATAAGAATAGTGAAAAATATGTTATACCTATGTATAGAAAGAATGTTTGGACTAACAAATGGATGTAGGATCCTAGAAATAATTTTTTGCAGGTTAACTACTATGATTCTAGCGTGACGTACAGGAAAGGTTGGGGATCATTTAAGAGAAAGAGAGGATTAACCCTTTGTTGCAGTTGCAGAAGACCGGGACATTTGGGTAAGGAATGTCCTGGTAGAAAACCTAGTTGTCTCTATTGCAAATCTATGGACCATGAATTTTTGGATTGCCCTAAAATTATTGCTCAGCTTGAAAGGATGAATATGAGACAAGAAGACCACAAGAAAAGTCACGTAACTGATATTATGGCAGAACCACAGAAAGAATCAGAGAAAGTATTGTTGCAAATGAAAAAAACCATGAATGATCACCAATATATTAGTTTATCAGAGGTCTTCAAAGAAAAAGAATGCATTGAAGAAAGAAAAGGAGACTTTGACATTGACTGTGTTATGGATGAAGAAACACAGGTGAATATCATGACAGAAAGAACTTGGGAAACTTTAGGGGAGCCTGCTATGATTCCTTCATTAGGAGGAATAGGAATATTCAAAGGAAAGTTCATAAACCTATGTGGAAAGATTACCCAGATATCTATGAGTGCCAAGGGAACTTCGACAAAGGAATAATTTGAAGTTGTTAAATTTATTGAGGATAGCGCTCCATTTACTATGTTGCTCAGAAAACCTTGGATTGAAAGAGATTAGGCCAGAAGGGAAGAAAAATAAGTCTTAGAACAAAAGTAGTAAGAGCTAAAAGATTTCATGACTAGGAGGATTGCACACTTGATTGAAGAATAGGAGAACCGAGCAAAGCTATTTAAAACCAAAGATTGGAATGTAGAAGCTAGAAGAACATTAGAAGACCCGTAGAAGATTGCAGTACCTATTCCAGATATAGATGAAGTATTACCCATGATTTCTAGGAGAGAATCTCAACAACGCGAAGTTACTATGCCAAAAGAAGATAAGACTCAGAATGGAAAAATGAATTCTGAGATGAAGCTCACCGGAAAGAAAGCTAGAAAACTAAGTAAGAAGAGAGCCAATATTGAAAATTTACAGAACATTCTCAAGGGAACTTCGCAGAAGGAAAATTTACAAAATTGGAGCTTCGTCAAAATACCAGAACAATGTCACATGGAACTTCGCCATGGCGAAGCAATATAGTTGTTAGAGACAGTATAATCGTTCGAATGACACCCCGAATGGGAAGAAAGGAATTAATGGTTCGACAGCTTGCCACCAGACCATTGGGACCACACCGTAATGGACATAACTGAGTTAATGAAGGCTTCTTACCCATTGCAAGAGATTCGTTACCAAGTATCTATTTATCCCATCGCACCACGCACAAAGAACACTTTTGGTAACCGTGAATTTGAGCCTACAGATTAGTTGATTTTCACACAGTGATCATCGCGCTTTTTCCATCTATCCCATTGGCTTGAGAGATTACTCTCTGACCCTGAGATTTTCAAACCCGAGCGTGTATGTCGAACGAGTTCAGCCTAGCAGAGAAAAGTTTTGAGGAAGTTCTCATTGACCTCATGACCGAAAGATAAATGTCAATGTCTGCAGGTATACAAGCATCATTGACGAGAGGAATACATGCCTCTCCATCAACTACTCACGGAGCCAGATCATCCTAATTGTCAGCAGAAAAGAGAACCAAACAAAAAGATGACCTAGCCAATGCAAAGTTGATCCCATCTATATTAGCCGACTATATACTGCCTCTAGCTAGCACGATAATTCGTGATAGTGTACCCAGTGATTTTGAGTACACCATGGTCACCACATACCTCCCAAAGGGGATACGCGCAGTTCGAGCGCAGCAAGACAAGATCGTAGCATTGAATTTCAGCGACTTCAACCTCGGAGATCGTAAAAACTACAACATGCTCACCCCATACAAATACTTAACCAGGACAAAGGGAAATAACTCAAATATCATCCCTCAACCATGGATGATGAACTTCGCATAGTCCACCTTGTTAAGTGTCATCAAAATCCCACACTTCAAAAGACACCAGGAAGTCAACGTCTGTGTCAATATGCTACTATCGTGTTACCATGGTGGCTATTTATGGATAGATTGTCATATTATAGTCGATCCAACGTTGATCCATAGGATCACAGGATTGAGTATGAAAGGACCTGACCCGTAGGAGTTATACCCTGGGAAGGCCACAGATCGTGCGCTAGCACAAAACATTAAGGATACATATGACGATGTCAAGAAGGGGGCATGAGGCTACAAGGTAGCCTCCATACAGAATGGTGTAGTGCGCCTATCATGTCAGTTAATAGATGGAAATATGGTGTGCAAGAACTTACCCACATAGGTCACAGTCTTTGTGGTCAACCTCGCAGGGAAGTGTGTAGAAGGCTTACAGATGAACTGGGAGAAGTACCTAGTCAACCATCTTGAACTAGACTATCGTGAAGCGCAATATTAGGGCTATGAGTTTCACTTCATATTGCTCCTAATCCTCATCACCTTTGTTTCCTAGGAAATGCCATAAGGTGCGACCTGCCCGGATATTGAACCATTTGAGTCACTTGTCGCGAACTTCGCTACCCTTTGGTATTCGAGTGATATGAACAAACAGTGGCATTCAAACACTATTTTTCATACCTATTACCTTCATTTAAATAGAGCCATCGAAGCGGAGCCTCGCATGACTCTGAACACCTTACATAGGTTTCAACCCCTGATGAAGTTCAGTGTAGATCAAAATTTCATTTACATTATAGCGCGAGCTGATCAACACAAGGAAAAACTCCAGTCGTACTATAAACTTAAAGGAGATGACCTGGAGGAGATCACTAAGGAATAGTCCGCAAACCTCCTTATCCCGGATGACCTTGCAGAGATATTTGATCTTGAACTAGACAGCTTGGAGACCACTCATAAAGAATAGGACACACCTGGAACCAGCAGAAGAGAGAAGACTGAAGAGGTCCTGTTATCACTCCAAGAAACTCCTTAGGGTTGTAGACTAAGGATGCTTGGTAACTTAAAAATAATGTGTAGGTATGCTTGGAAAATTGGGATTACTTCAATAATTAATGTGACAGACAACTCATCATACATTCAAATGAAACATTTCTTTCAGAAAACAATGATCAGATCAAGTAATTTCAAAGGAGAGGATGAAGAACACTAATCTTGATTGCCAAATACAGCTGAGTGTAGGGCTTAATACAAGATAGAAATAAAATCCTTCACTTCAAATCTATGAGCTCAATAAAGAGATAACAGTCTTTATAAGCTAAGATAAACTGAAATAAAGTACAGAAAAGGAAGCATGTATATTTATGATATTGAAAATGAAAGGAGTCTGCAATTTTATTATACCATAAGAGTCTATACAGTAGCACAAAAATGTATCCCAGTTTGAACCCTTGTCTCTTAGAAAAGATAGGCATTTATAGCCTTTTACAATTAGTTTTTAAGATCCTGAAAACTTGGATCTGTATCTAAAAATAGCAAATCAAATTAACTAATACAATCGATAACAAAGACTAGTGGCTAGGCTAGCATTCGAACTGTCTTCGATATCAAAATTTTGACATCTGTACTTCATCAGCTTCTGGAATCTGTTATGTCATGAAAAATGGTAAAGGCACCTATCTTGGCTTCTGGATTTCTTCAATTACTCATAGTTGAAACTTTAGGAGACCAATTTAGCATGTGGTTTTCAAAACTCCCATGAATCTCTGATGTTGAGTATTTTTTAACTAAGTAGTTAATCCTTTAATGCTCTGAACCTCTTTAAATCCTTTGAAAATCTCCCTGCTCCATCTTTAGCTTTCAAAAAAAAAATGTGTTCTTTCACCAGCTAACTCGCCTTATGATTCGCTCGTTAGTTGGTGAAAGTTTTGCCTTTCACCAGCTAACTGGTTGTAAATTTACCCTTTACGCTGGTGAAAGATCTGCTTTGGCCCAAAATGAAATTTCACCTCCAAAACTGTTGTTCTATCAAAACTCAGTGTTTCTCTACTTTATCTCCTTGCATATTCACATAAACCTGGGCTAACACTTGCAAATCTGGATGTGACTTTTGTTTTTGATTCAATTTTCTAATCTTCCTCTTAAGGCGTTTTGCTAACCGCCATAGACTGTTATAGTCTTTGGTGATTTTCTTCTTTCTCTTCCTTTCCTTGACACTTTCATGAGCCAACTTTTCAAATGAAGAATTTGTTTCTGCGAAATTATCAGACAGAGTTTTATATCTCTCCTTAATCACTCTTTCTAAAACCTCCTGTTGAGCAATCACTTCTTTAAGTTGCTTGATTTTCTGTGATTTCTTTGACCCTTTGACCTTTGATGTTTCTCCTTCATTAGTAGGAGTAAAAGTCTCGCAATCCAGTGCAAATTCCATGGAGTGTTCAGGGATTTTAATGGCAGGGCTTTCATCTTCTTGCTCTGGCTCTAAGTCTGTGTATGGTAGATTTAAGATGTTTGTTTTCTTTTCTGTAGGATGCTCTGTAGTAGTTTCAAAATACAATTTTTTCTTTGACCTGTGAGACCTTATACCAAAGATCCTATCTTCTAGTGGTCTTGGAAGAGTTCTCCTCTTCCTCGAACTACTTTGAGGAGTTAATTGCCTTTTTCCAGCCCTCTTCTACTCATTCATGGGCTAACTTTGGGTTTCAAAGCCTTCCCAAAAAAGAAAATGTTGCCAAGTCCTTCCTCTTAGTTTTAGCTCCTCCAGTATTATCAATTTGATTAAGCCAAAATGACAAAGAGTGTTCTTCACACTTAGAGGTTCATCTCTAATCTTTTTACAGACTTTAGTTAAGCTTTTGTGCAAGAAGAAAGGTAAATTTAGGAGAGTTTTCCCTGTAAAATGGTCTAAGAGATTGAAATGGTATAGCATCAGCTTGTCATACCTGCCTTCTGAGGTTATGTAGAGTTGGATTCCCTTGAACAAATCCTGCCACTCATCCTCCAAATGGGAAATTGGCATGTTTTTCTTCCATGCATCATTTCTAAATTCTTCCTTAAGATATGCTCTGAAATTTAGGTTCTCGGTTGCTGTTGTTTTGAACTAACTCTGGCCTGATCTAGGAAAACTGGTCGCTACAGCAGTGGTGGATTCATCCACGATGATTTCTAAAGACCCAACACAGGCTTTATTCCCATCATATGATTTAGCAAACACTTCAGTTGTGATTTGGTGATAGTCGTTCTGTAATTTCTCAACATATCCCATGCATCCTGCGTCTGAAAAATGTTTTTGCACCTATGGATGCGCCTGTAGAAAGGACATACTATCTAATTCTTTCCTTAACAACGAACCACTTCATCTCCTTGCCATCTGCAATTCAAAACCCATAAAATTTTGCACACAAAAACATTGTAGTCTGTTGTTTGAGCCGAGGTTTGGCACTGGTGAAAACGCTCGGCGTTGTCTTTCAAGAATGAAAACATATCATATGCCTATGGATGATGCGTGTTGGGGATATTATGTGTCAATTTGATGTCACCGGTCGAGTAGTACCACTCCTTTACCTGTGATGATGGATTTGAATTCGCCATCTCCAACGCCATTATCTCGTGAAGCATGCATTTCTGAACACGATCCGCTTTGAAATCCGATTTAGATGTGCAAAAATGAATCTTCATCATTATCCGCTTTCACCAGTGCATTATAATTATTACATGACATGTGTTGAGCATTTCATCTTTTGATTTTTGAAAACGTGGAGAAAACACACGTGATCCGCACTTTCACCAGCTAACGGCCCGTGGCGAAATGCTCCTTAACTGTTGAAAATTGTCGCTTTCACTAGCTAATCATCAACTTTGAAACACGCATTATCTATTGAAAGTATTTTCATGAAATTTTAAAGAAAATACCTTTATGGATCGTCTTATTTCTAATATATGAATTAAAACCTAAATTTTTCCACTAGAAAAACTTAAAACAATAAGGAGAAAACTACCAATAGCCATGCTATCAATCACAAAATGAAACCATAGAGACGGGTTCATTTTGGAAGATAACATTTGGCTCCAACTGGGATGGACACCTCCCTGTGAGGTGACCAAGAACCTAGCTAGACTCAGTAGCCTTTATTACAATTTAAAAAAAAATTGAAAAATAGTTTTGCTAGTACCATTGGGCATGGAGTTATTCAAGTGATAGAAACAAAGAAAACATAACTGAAAAGAATATGTACAAGTAGAACAGGGCTTTTAAGAAAAATCCTTATGAAAAATAGGTCTTTAGAAAGCGCCCGTTGAAAGGGCCACCTGCTACTTCCTCATCTGCAAGATTTTGGAGAACAAAGGTATTGTTCTGCTGAACCATTGTTATGACGAAAGGACCTGTCCAGAGAGCATCAAATTTGTCATGTTTTCCCTTCTCTTGCCTTGTTGCATCCCACTTTAAGACTAGTTCCCTTGTTTTGAAGATATTTGATTTGACTTTCTGGTCGAAGATCTCCTTCATTTTTCCTTGGTGTAATTCTGTCCTTTCCAAAAGTTGCTCTCTATCTTGCTATAACTCTACCAAATTATGAATTCTCCGAGTCAAATCACTTGGTTCAGAATCAGTTTCTTGTAAAAACTTTGCAACCGACAGTGCAAGTTGACCAACAAGTATGGCTTTAGTACCATATACCAACTTGAAAGGAGATGTACCAATTGATTTTTTACATGTAACCCTGTCAACCCAAAAAGAAAATTTCATCTTGGAATCCCAGCCTCTGGTATTTTGTTCAAGCAACTTCTTTATAATTCTGACTAAACTCTTATTTGATGACTCAACTAAGCGATTTCCTTGCGGATAGTAAGCAGTGGAATGTACTAGCTGAATTCCCAGCTCTTCACATAATTTTACCAAGTGCTTATCTTTGAATGCAGCAATGTTATCAGTGATTATTCTCTTAGGGCAGCCAAATCTAGCAAATATGTTTTCTTGCAGAAAATTTATGATGACAGTATGATTGGCGTTCCGGGTAGGAATAGCCTCAATCCACTTTGTAAAATAATCGGTGGCAACAAGGATCTACCTGTGCTGACTACTAGAAGGCGAGTGAATCTCACCTATGAAATCCAGACCCCATTTGTGACCACTATAGGTTTGAGAGGAAGAGACTTCAGTTGTTGTTTTCCTTCAAATCTTTGGCACTTGTCGCATGTTCTCACAAACTCACACACATCTGAAAATAAGGATGGCCAGTAATAACTAGATCTTAAGATTTTATGTGCGGTGGTTTTCCAATAGCGATGTCCTTCGCATTCACTATTATGGAATTCAATCATGACCTTAGCTGCTTCTTCTTGGTTTATGCACCTCAAAAATAAACCTATTAGATTTTTCCAGAACAATAAGTTGCCATTGATGCATAAATTCATGGCTTTGAGCTTTAAAGCCCTTCCTTGTGTTTTTGTCAAATTTGAAGGGACTGATAAAGTTTGCAGAAAATGAATAATGTGACTGTACCATTTGCAATTAGCTAGGTGAGCTGAGACCTTCATTTCCTCACCTTATTTATCCTCTGAAGACTGAACATTATCTGCATTAATACTTACCAAATTTATTTTGAGCAAATTACAATTTTCTTCTGCTAGAAGTTTGGCAAGGCCCTGACCCTTCACAAGTTTTGCTGGTTTAATTTCAACATCAAATTCAATCAACTTTGTTATCCACTTACTCCTTTTTCCATCTATGTCGGGTTGTATAAGCACATCTTTAACTGAACTGGAGGGTACATAAGCTATTACCTTGGCTTGAAGGATGTAAACTCTGAAAGCTTTCAATGACTTGATAAGTGCACATGCTTGTTTCTCCAATAATTCATACTTTACCTATGCATCCCTCAAGACCTTACTGAAGAAAGAAACTGGCTGCTCCTGATCATCAACATTTTTCTACAAGAATACTGCTACAATTGTATCTCTTGAAGCAAATGAAAAAATGTAAAATACCTTGGCGAAGTCGGGGCTGATCAAAACAGGGGCTGTTGTAATGGCTTCCTTGATAGCATTGAATGAGTGTTTGGCTTCTTCAATCCAGTTTACCTCGGAGTCCTTTCTTAACATAGCAGTAATATGCTTTGTGAGTTCTGCAAAGTTTACTATAAACCTTCTGATAAATTTTATAGTCCCAAGGA
>SNQJ01S0070875.1:82595-100850 GCA_010110895.2 Picea sitchensis
TAGGTGAGTTGAGACCTGCATTTCCTCACCTTCTTTATCCTCTGAAGACTGAACATTATCTACATTAATACTTACCAAATTTATTTCGAGCAACTTACAATTTTCTTCTGCTATAAGTTTGGCAAGGCCCTGACCCTTCACAAGTTTTGCTAGTTTAATTTCAGCATCAAATTCAATCAACTTTGTTATCCACTTACTCCTTTTTCCATCTATGTCGGGTTGTATAAGCACATCTTTAACTGAACTAGAGGGTACGTAAGCTATTACCTTGGCTTGAAGGATGTAAACTCTGAAAGCTTTCAATGACTTGATAAGTGCACATGCTTGTTTCTCCAATAATTCATACTTTACCTCTGCATCCCTCAAGACCTTACTGAAGAAAGAAACTAGCTGCTCCTGATCATCGGCATTTTTCTACAAGAGTACTGCTACAATTGTATCTCTTGAAGCAAATGAAAAAATGTAAAATACCTTGGCGAAGTCGGGGCTGATCAAAACATGGGTTGTTGTAATGGCTTCCTTGATAGAATTGAATGAGTGTTTGGATTCTTCAGTCCATTTTACCTCAGAGTCCTTTCTTAACATAGCAGTAATATGTTTTGTGAGTTTTTCAAAGTTTACTATAAACCTCCTGATAAATTTTATAGTCCCAAGGAAAGACTGAATGTCCTTCTTTGATCTAGGAAGAGACAGATTTTTAATTGCTTCTACTCTTTTTGGGTCGATTTTCACCCCATCAGCTGAAACAATATGTCCAAGTAATTTCCCTTCCTTAAGTGCAAAATTTGATTTTTTTGGATTAAGAGAAATGCCATACCTTCGACATTTTAGAAATGTCCTTTTTAAGTGATGCAAATGAAGTTCATGGCTTCTCGAAAAAATAGTAATATCATCAAGATATATCAGGACAAATTTATCTTTCTCTCCAACGAAAGAAATGTCCATCACCCTTTGGAATGTCACTCCTGCATTCATCAATCCAAAGGGCATCTTTTCGTACATAAACGTACCCCATGGAGTAGTAAAAGAAGTCTTTTCTTTATCGTCCGGATGGACAACAATTTGGTTGTATCCAGAAAACCCATCAATAAAAGACATCACCTTTGACCCTGACACCTTCTGCAAAATATGTTCCATTTTGGGCAGAGGGTAGTTTTCCTTCCTAGAGCACTTATCCAAATTTCTGAAGTCGACGCAGAGTCTGATCTCTCCATTATTCTTCCTGATCAGTGCAAGATTTGCAATCCATTCTGAATATCTGAGAGGTATGATGATGTGGGCATCCAATAGTTTTTTGATTTCCCTTTCCATTGTAGGAAGCAACAAAGGATTAAAGGATCTAAGTTTCTGCCTAAATGACTTGGTATCTTTATTTAAAGGGATATTATGTTGAATTACCTCTGTGTCGAAAGTCTTCAAGTCATCATATTTCCAAGAAAAGATGTCAGCAAACTCCTTTAGAAATTCTCCATAATCAACCTTTTGTTTTTCAGTCAAATGTGAAGCTAAGTTGACATATTTAGGATCTTGTTCACTGGCTACATTGTAATGCAAAACTTATGAATCTTTTTCCCCGTTTTCCAATTTGACAGCCACATCATTATTATCAAAAATCCTTTCCAAAGGGACCAAACCCTTAGGAATTTTGTTGGTAGACAGCTGGACTATTTCATGTGCTGCGATTTTTCTTCTGAATTTTGGCTTTTCGATTTCAGCATCATGTTCGTTCTCCTGATCAATTTGCAAATCTGCAAACTCATCAATCACTGCAAGAAATCTTGTGAGCTCAACATCGTCTTCAAAAACCTTCCAAAATTTTACATTATCAGGGAGGGATGGCCTATATTTAACTTGAATTTCGTAATTCAATTTATGAGGCAGAGGGGGTATGACAACACAAGACAACACAACTAATGAATCAACTAATTCATTCATTGCTCTAGGTAAATATGAAATTTTAAAATTTGCAAAAGTATGAATTGCCCTCAAAACTTTATCTTTGTATGCTTTCAGCCTGACATGTTTTGCTTGAAAGGACTTATTCACCTGCTGAATAATCAAATCTGCATCTCCGAATACCTGCAATCTTTTAATCTCCATCTCTTTAGCTGCATTTATCCCCAGAAGTACAGCCTCATACTCATCAATATTATTAGTCACTTTAAAATCAAGTTTAAAGGACAAATGAGAAGTTTTCTTAGAAGGGGAAATCCATACCACCCTTGCTCCTACCGATTCTTTGGTACAAGTACCATCAAAGAACATGGTCCAAATATCGTCCTCTTCTACTTCTTTGGACTGAACTACGGGCTTTCTGAGCAGCAATGCATCTGGTAATGAATCATCAATTTGCAAAATACAAGATCCCATACCTGTGTCGACAGAATAGATAGGATGATTGGATGGATTTTTCTCATCACTAATTACATATGCCAACTGTGATTCCCTATATAACCTTCTATTCACCCCTCCAAAAATAGGGATAGTATCATAGGAGAGATCCATTTGAAGAGTTCCACCTAGCCTCTTCATCCACGATCTTGATAACAGACATCCAAATTTAGGTGGTATGTCTACCACTACTATATCCATAACCATAGTCTTCATGGATGCTTGGGTTAAAGTTACAGCTAAGTCCTTGATCATTCCAAGACATTTGACTTTTAGAGAGTCAAAAGAGAAAAGATTGTGATAAGACTTGGTGATCTCTAGCCCAATCTCATCCATGACCGCCTTTGGCATCAAATTGTGAGAAGCATCGGAGTCCAACAAACAGTTATGTCATGTTTTCTCATGAATATTTAGAGAGATGTAAAAGGGAGGAAAACTTTCATCTCTGTCTTCTATCATTTGACCCAGAGCAATGGTTGGGTTTTCATCATATAGGTTGAGAATATCAGCGGAAGGAGATATAAATTTGGGATCTAAAGTTTTGAGGATATCCTTTTTGAACATTTCATTTTTCATTAACTCGACTAGAGGAATAGGAATTTTAATTTTTTGTATTTCAGCCTCAAAATTGAACGAATAAGGGACTCTATTAGAGGCTTTATTAGAGACCTTTACCTCATTCAAAGGAGATTTCTGATTGCTTTGTTGTTCAATAGGGGCCTGACTTTCCAGATTTTGATGCTTGACAGGAGCAACAGTCTTCTTGGGAGGAGCTAATGCTTTCGCTTTTGAGGGATTTGTTTGCTGACTCTCTGATGTCTGATCTTTTTGCTTAACAGGGGTTGTGCTCTTTTTGGGAGAGGCCAGTGGGTTTTGTTGGGAAGTATCAGATTTAGATCGGAGATTATATCTATTCTTATCTTCTGTTGTGAAAATTCCATCATCAATAGGATTATCCTCTGTCTGTTCAGTCATCAATGCTTCTTCATAGTCGTGTTGTGTCAGATAAGATTTCCCTGTCTCTTCTCCAACACAATGAATATTATSTTCTCCATMTTCTTKATAATCACCTTCRTCTTCATCCATCACAACATTTTGAAGAGGGGCCTTTATTCTCTGATCTTCAGTAGGATTCTTTTCTCTTTGCAAAATCTGTGTTGGCTGATTATTTCTTCTGAAGTTGTTGGGATTTTGATTTGGGTTCCTTCCTGCATAATCATAAGTGCCTCTTCCCTTCACAGGCTACTTATTTTCAATCTTGAGCTTAGATATCCCAGAGGTTAGAGACTCTAGCATCTTATCCATTTTATCAAACTTTGGGTCAGCACTTGATGAAGAAGAAGCTTCATTCCTTGGCCTTCTCCTATCATAATTTCCCTTTAGATTTTGAAAGGCTAAAATATTTGATTCCACCTCAAGAGCAACATCTTTCATGAGAGATAATGTCGGTGACCTCCTTTCTCTCAACAATAAATAGAAATCTGAGTCAAAAGCATCAGAATATGTGATCTTGGCAAAAGCATATGAAGGTTTTATCTCTGCTGGTATTTTACTGTACATACGGTTAAATCTTTTAATGAAATCAGAGACTGACTCACTATTTTGTTTCCTTAGATTTCTGAATTCTGTGATATAGTATACAAAATCTCTTCTATCACCCCAATGTTTCAAGAAGTTATCATCCAATTGCTCGATTCCAGCTATGGAACCAGTAGGGAGTTCTTTGAACCATTTCCTAGCATGGCCATCTAAGATTTGGAAAAAGACTCCTGTCCAAACACCTTCCTCTTCAATATTAAGGTTTTCAACATAACTGTAGAAAGCCTCAATATGTTCTTCGGCAGACACATCACCTTCACCTGTGAATTTGGGCATATACTTCTGATAGTATCTCGTTAGCATGGCTGATACTGGGTTTGGAAATATAAGTGGTGCATACCTAGCATCTAGGATTTGTTGCATCTTTGTCAAAGGAGGTGGTGCAGCCATAACTATCAGGGGTGAGAAAAGTGATGGTTTCTTTTTTGAGTCTTCAACACTGGAGGAATGCGAAGGAGGTGAATTTTCTAATGGGAATGAGGTCTGATATGAAGCTCTATAAAAATTTGCAAGTTGTCCAGCTAGGTTTTCTTCACCTTTAGCAGATAGCTCTTGGAGAAGATGTTCAACAGTAAGGAGGCTAGTATAAATGTTTAAATGATCTTCTTGTTGTTGTGAATGAAAAGACTCAAGAGAAGAAGAACTATAATTTCTTTCTAACGTCTTGGATGCTTTTTCAATCAAGTTTGAATTTGTAAATTCATCATCATTGTTATTTTCTTGTTGATACAAAGAAATTTGTTCTTCTACAGTGTTCACAGCTTTTTTTTCATCAGTACTCTTTGAAAAGAATTCAAATTTTTATGTAGTAGATTTTCCAGAACTAAAAAGAGGATTACCTTCTGTATCTAATTTTGAAGCTTGGCCCTGAATTGTCTTTCCTTTCCTGATAATTAGTTCTGGATTGGACACTGGTGTGATAGGTGATTCTTGAGGATTCACCCTAGTACTGATCCTCTTAGGAGCCAGGATGAACTTGTGGAGTCGCCAGATAGATAATTAAAACCAACTAAAATGTCTAATCTTTGTCTATCATCAAAGATCAGCTCTGTGTCGTATCCCAGGAAAGCAGAACTTAAATTTCATCTCCCCGACAACGGCACCAATTTGTTATCACTCCAAGAAACTCCTTAGGGTTGTAGACTAAGGATGCTTGGTAACTTAAAAATAATGTGTAGGTATGATTGGAACAATGGGATTACTTCAATAATTAATATGGCATACTACTCATCATACATTCAAATGAAATAGTGCTTTCATAAAACAATGATCAGGTCAAGTAATTTCAAAGGAGAGGATGAAGAACACTAATCTTGATTGCCAAATACAGTTGAGTGTAGGGATTAATACAATATAGAAAGAAAATCCTTCACTTCAAATCTATGAGCTCAATAAAGAGATAACAGTCTTTATAAGCTAAGATAAACTGAAATAAAGTACATAAAAGGAAGCATGGATATTTCTGATATTGAAAACGAAAGGAGACTACAATTTTATTATACCATAAGAGTCTATACAAAAGCACAAAAATGCATCCCAGTTTGAACCCTTGTCTCTTAGAAAATATTGGCATTTATAGCCTTTTACAATCAGTTTTTAAGATCCTGAAAACTTGGATCTGTATCTAAAAATAGCAAATCAAATTAACTAATACAATCGATAACAAAGACTAGTGGCTAGGCTAGCATTCGAGCTGTCTTCTATATCAAAATTTTGACATTTGTACTTCATCATCTTCTGGAATCTGTTGTGTCATGAAAAATGGTAAAGGCACCTGTCTTGGCTGTTGGATTTCTTCAATTACTCATAGTCGAAACTTTAGGAGACCAATTTAGCATGTGGTTTTCAAAAATCCCACGAATGTCTTATGCTGAGTATTTTTTGACTAAGTAGTTAATCCTTTAATGCTTTGAACCTCTTTAAATCCTTTGAAAATTTCCCTGCTCCATCTTTAGCTTTCAAAAATTATTTTTTTGCTTTCACCAGCTAACTCGCCTTATGATTCGTTGGTTAGCTGGTGAAAGCTCTACCTTTCACCAGCTAACTGGTTATAAATTTACCCTTTGCACTGGTGAAAGATCTGCTTTGGCCCAAAAGGAACTTTCACCTCCAAAACTGTTGTTCTATCAAAACTCTGCGTTTCTCTACTTTATCTCCTTGCATATTCATAGCAACCTAGGCTAACACTTGCAAATCTAGATGTGAATTTTGTTTTTTCTTCAATTTTCTAATCTTCCTCTTAAGGCGTTTTGCTAACCACCATAGACTGTTATAGTCTTTGGTGATTTTCTTCTTTCTCTTCTTGTCCTTGACACTTTCACTAGCCAACTTTTCAAATGCATCATTTGTTTCTTCGAAATTATCAGACAGAGTTTTGTATCTCTCCTTAATTACTCTTTCTAAAACCTCCTATTGAGCAATCACTTCTTTAAGTTGCTTGATTTTCTGTGATTTCTTTGACCCTTTTCCCTTTGATGTTTCGCCTTCATTAGTAGGAGTAAAAGTCTCACAATCCTGTGCAAATTCCATGGACTGTTCAGAGCTTTTAATGGCAGGTCTTTCATCTTCTTTCTCTGGCTCTAAGTCTGTGTATGGTAGATTTAAGATGTTTGTTTTCTTTTCTGCAGGCTGCTCTGTAGTAGTTTCAAAATCCAATTTTTTCTTTGACCTGTGAGACCTTATACCAGAGATCCTATATTCTGGTGGTCCTAGAAGATTTATCCTCTTCCTTGAACTGCTTTGAGGAGTTAATTGCGTTTTTCCAGCCCTCTTCTGCTCATTCATGGGCTGAGTTTGGGTTTCGAAACCTTCCCAAAAAAGAAAATGTTGCCAAGTCCCTCCTCTTAGTTTTAGCTCCTCCAGGATTATCAATTTTATTAATTCAAAATGAAAAAGAGTGTTCTTCATACTTAGAGGTTCATCTCTAATCTTTTTACAGACTTTAGTTAAGCTTTTGTGCAAGAAGAAAGGTAAATTTAGGAGATTTTTCCCTGTAAAATGGTCTAAGAGCTTGAAATGGTATAGCATTAGCTTGTCGTACCTTCCTTCTGAGGTTATGTAGAGTTGGATTCCCTTGAAAAAATCCTACAACTCATCCTCCAAATGATAAACTGGCATGCTTTTCTTCCATGCATCATTTCTGAATTCTTCCTTAATATATGCTCTCAAATTTAGGTTCTTGGTTGTTGTTGTTTTGAACCAATTCTGGCCTGATCTACGTAAATTGGTTGCTGCAGCAATGGCGGCTTCATCCATGATGATTTATAAAGACCTGACACAGGATTTATTCCCATCATATGATTTAGAAAACACTTTAGCTATGATTTGGTGACAATCGTTCTGTAATTTCTCAACATATCCCATGCAGCCTGCGTCTAAAAAATGTTTTTGCACCTCTGGATGCACTTGTAGAAAGGACAGACTGTCTAATTCTTTCCTTAACAATGAACCACTTTGTCTCCTTTCCATATGCAATTCAAAACCCATACAATTTTGCACACAAAAACACTGTAGTTTGTTGTTTGAGCCGAGGTTTGGCACTGGTGAAAATGCTCGGCCTTGTCTTTCAAGAATGAAAACATATCATATGCTTGTGGATGATGCGTGTTGGGGATATGATGCGTCGATTTGATTTCACCAGCCGAGTAGTACCGCTCCTTTACCTGTGATGATGGATTTGAATTCTCCATCTCTAGCGCCATTATCTCGTGAAGCATGCATTTCTGAACATGATCCGCTTTGAAATCCAATTTAGACGTGCAAAACTGAATCTTCATCATTATCCGCTTTCACCAGTGCCTTATAATGATTACATGACGTGTGTTGAGCATGCCATATTTTGATTTTTGAAAACGTGGATAAAACACATGTGATTCACGCTTTCACCAGCTAACGACCAGTTTTACCCGATGATCAGCTAAAGTCTTTTCATGAAATTTTAAAGAAAATACCTTTATGGATCATCTTATTTCTAAGATATGAATTAAAACCTAAGTTTTTCCACTAGAAAAACTTAAAACAGAAAGGAGAAAACTACCAATAACCATGCTATCAATCACAAAATGAAACCATAGAGACTGGTTCATTTTTGGAGCTAACAGGTCCAATATTTAAGTAGTTCCTCAGGGAAGACTTCTTCGACATCACTTAAGTGAGGAGGTGATGATGATGTAAGAGATGAAGGACATAGAAGATGAACAAAACAAAGGTGAAGTAACATCATCCAGAGACGATCCTGACCCTTTCAAGAAGAGGAAGGTTTCTCCCTCGAAACCTTCTTCCCGGAAGAAATCAAGAGCCACCATGACCAAGATGCAGACTACACTAGAAATCATAGAGAAGCAAGGAGGAAATGTATGATAGAATCAAGGCTGAGATCCGAGGAGTACAGTAGGCTCTTCAGTCCAATCGTGCATTCTCCAATGCACCCCTGGCATCGGGAGAACTAGAGTTGGGGGATGAGACAACCCAACTCCGTCGAGTAGCTGATGTGGTCGAAGATCATCTTCATCGTGCACAAGAAGAAATAGAATAAGCCACCCATGCTTTGAAGAAAGTTCAAGGAGTACTTGTAGAACAACATCGAGTTGCAGAGCAGGAGAAAGCGCAAAAGCAACAAGAAAAGGAATAGTTTCTCGTAGGGAAACTAGAGGTAAAAGAAGCAGTCAACAAAGAACTTCTCTTTGTGACAGTATTAGAGGCACAGGCAGAAGACCGGGTTGAGCATCAACTAGATAAGCTCACAGAATCCATCCAACAGATATAACAAAGAATAGTATATTTAGAGCTCCGCACAATTCCCAACACTCCGTAGGATGTCAGAGATCAAAGAGAAGCGACTGCCCAGAGCACAGTCAAGAGAATAAAATATTTTTCCATGGAATGAAAGAAAATCAATGACCGCAGTGCCCAGAATTATGAGCAACTCACTGAGAATGTGGAACTAAAGGCATTGGAGTCACAGCTCCAGGAGGCGAAGCAACAATCAGATACAATACAGGCATAGTTGAAGCCCCTATCAACTGTAGAAAGAACGAAACGATCCCAGGAGAAGCGCACTGCCTAGCAGTAGGTTCACATCGTTCAGAGAAAAGTCATGGAAGTGACTCAAAGACTCCAACCTGTATAGGATGAGGCTTAACAAATATTCATAGAGATCGAAGACCGAGGAGTAGAATTGGAGCACATTGTCGCTACATCAGAACAATGCCTAGAAGGACCCGTGAATGAGGCAGTCATTCAAGATTTCATTGAACAGGAGGTCATGGAACAACAACAAGTCGAAGCAGCTTGAGCCAAGATAGAGGATTTCAAAGAAGAACTACCCAGATCAGAGTGACTCGGGATGAATCACAAGTGAGTGTTGGGGGCCTGTTGGACCTTGACCAAGTTTGGGGAGATCCTTGGTCAAGTTAGACCTATTTTGGGACTTTGGCAACCTGTTGAAGGAGGAGCTCACGATGAAGCAAAGATCACGGGATATCGGCCCCTTTTTGGGTCCTTTTGGGGGTTTGGGATTATGTAATGGGTGTGGGATGTCGTCCCATGGGTTTACCCATGTTTAGGCCTATTTTGTAAAGTATAAATAGATGTCTAGGCAATGTAAGGAGGGGAATCTATGTGATGTTAGGCCAATGTGCTAAGTGATAGTGATTTATCTATGTGATAGGAGGATTGTACGTGCTCTGTGAATACTATGTAAGATTGGTAAGGCTAAGTGCAAGGGACTACAAGTGATCAAGAAGAGGATTTGTGCCGAACCTAACTTGGGGAAGGAGGATCTAGCGAAGTGCGCATATCTACTGTCCTATGCGGAGTAGGGTTTTTGAGGCTCTGTGCATGTAATTGATTAACAGAAGATAATAGAAGAGAAGAAGAATTGGTGGACGTAGCCTCAGGGGGGGTGAACCCCGTATATGTTGTGTTTCTCTGCTTTGTGCAATCTGTTGATCTGGTTATGTGTAACTTGCTATGATATAGATGAATGTTAGATAGAAATGATGTTGCTTTGTGCTTATAAAGGAGAATGAATGTTATATCTGACCTATGTGAGTATTATTAGTGCCTAAATCTACAGATCTAATATGTTCCTTTTATGCTAAGTACTATTAGATGTGGATCTGGTTGAATACTGTGTTGATCTATTATTAGGGTTTAGCTGCGTTGTAACTAAGGTTGAATGTTAATGAAATGTAACTGATATGTGCTTGTTAAGGTGTTGTAATCACAGATCTATGTCTAAGCTAAATTTGTAGACATCTGAGTCCTACAACCACCCCTGCCTCTACCTCGAGTGAGACTTCATATGCTTCGCAGGTGTTGCCGAAAGGGACAGTAGTTAGGGTTTTGTTGGTGCGTTGTTGTAGTGTTGAACCCTTGGTCTGCCCCTATGCCAACAATCTCTGAGAGGAAAAAAAATTATTTTGGAGGAACCAACCATTTTCGACCTTGGAGTGGAAGCTCTTGGTTCATATAACCCTCCAATCACTGATCTATCGGTGCCCATTTTCATATAGGTTAAACCTTACAAGCATTAGGTAGTGTCACAAGCAACGATGGAGACAAATGATACTACTTCTTCAGGGAATTCTCATACTCCCTCTATGGTTGTCACCACAGGGAGTTTTCCACCTCCTAACCAATTGTCATCGATCTAGACCACCATGGTCTCAACCACCTCTACCTCGAGCAATGGTATGATTCTATCTATGGCGTCAATCACTGCTCCTTTCACCCAGAGTGTGACAGGCCCTCTGTTCTCATACGGGATGTCTGGCTTTGATACAAAATTTGTCCTTTCCTACTCCACTCTACAGACTTTAGGTTTGGGGGCAGGGAGCTCTAATGCTCCTATGCAAGGATCCATGGGGGACACTTCATCTCCCTATAACACTTTCCCTTATGGAGGGGGTCATATACCTCCTTTATCCCCTTCGCTCAGCGATGCTCACCAGCACTTTGTCGGGTCGAACATAAACTATAGTTCGTTTGGAGTAGGTAGTCAAGGACTTCCTTCTTATAGCATGTTGGTAGGTTCAACACCATTCTATTTGTTTTTCACATTTGGTAACAATGCATTCTCATCAGCTTTTGTCTCGGCCAGGGGCAACCCCGGTTATGGACAACAAAATCCTATGCAGGGTATTATTCTTGCACAACGGTCAAACTTAGGAATTCCTTCCTCACAAGGACTTTGGAATCCATGGCAGGGATTAGTTCCTTTGTAAAGGATGTTGACCAGGGGAAACACCTTCCATAGCTAATGGAACCTTGGGCAAGGCTCAACACCTATGCAACCCTTCCCAAAATCCTTGGAATGCGACACAAGCCCAACCCTTTACATCCTATTACGGGATTCAACCGATGACGTCTCAACAAGCGTAGAATCCATACGCTGGTCATGACCATAGTTATTACCAGAACCCTTTCCAACAACCTAACTTTTTCTAGCAACCTAGTGCTAGCCAAACTCAAGGCTCCTTTTTCCTTGGTTATAATCAACAACCCAAATTACCCTTTCTAGAAACTCTACACTTTTCAGACTTGACAAGGTTATTAAATGACCCCATCTGTCACAATCCACATTGGCCTCCCATGCCAACCAAGTTGCCTTCGGACATTCCAAAGTTTGAGGCTAAGCCTAATGAATATCTAGGAAATCATGTGACTACCTTCCATTTATGGTCCTCATCCAACTCTTTGAGAGACAACTCCATTCAGTTGTGTTTGTTTCAACGCTCTCTCATAGGGAGTGTTGTGAAATGGTACATTGAGCTTGACTGCTCAAGATACTCTTCCTTCAGTGAATTGGCAATGTCTTTCTTAAACCATTTCCAATTACCTGTGAGATATGACGCCAGCACTGAATTGTTGGCCAAATTTGAGCAGAAAAAAGCAGACCATATCTCAGATCACATATGATAATGGAGATGCGAAAAGAGTTTGATAAAAGTACCAGTACCACCAGCATTCCTTCTTGAGTGGTTCCTTAAGTATTTGGTACCCCAGTTATCTAAAGACGTCGCAACCTCAGGGGTCTTTTAAGAAGAAAAAGTGATAATGAGATCTCAACAGCTAGAGTTGATTTACTCTCAATCTGGTTTACTTTACGGAGTTTTACCAGATGTACTGTGGTCGATACTTGACAAGACCAGACAGAGATTTGGACCACATGTCAATGGTATTGTTGGTTCAGCGCAAACAAATCCCACTGATCAACTGTCAAATCAATTGCAGCAATTGTCAATACAACAAACAGCGGCCAGCCAGAACACTGGTTCGACTTCTCCCCCTACTCAAACGTCGGATGAACACAGTGTGCAATCAATAAACCCAAAGGCTACCCAGCAGCTTGATAGAAAGAATAAATAGTGAAAGAAGGGTAAGGGGGATAAGAACCCTACCAATAATGATGGTGGGGGAAACACAGAAAAGAAGAAGTCTAAGTATCCATGTAATCTTTGTACAGAAGACCATCAGACTCACCAGTGCCCTCGGCTTGCGGAGGCCCAAAAGTTATTGGCACAACAATAACCTGCCATGTTAATGAATCCATTTCCACATGGGAAAAATTTAACTCAAGCCTCTTCAAGAACGGAAGGGGCCAGTCAGGGACCCCCTCCATCTTCGAGTAATCCTTCATCCATGAATGTGTACATGATGAAAGGTAGCATTGACATAACAACTAGGACACACGACTACGGAATGAAAAACACCTCTGAGAAGGGTAAAGAAGCCAAAAACCCATCTTTTCCTCTCCAGATTGAGAATACTTTGGGTGAAACAATGACATGCATCCCCAAATGTGCGTTCAATAAATCTTCCCACAACCCAAATGCAAGGGCCGCCCAGAACTACTCTATGGTGGAGGATTTTTCTCAAACCCCTTATGCAATGTCTACTTTGGAAGTCCTCTAGAGATTCCCTTCCCAGAGAAAGGCTATGTTAGTTTCCTTAGGATCTGCTAAGACTTGTAATCCGAGAATGATCATGCTTGATACGATCGACTTAAAACCTTGTCTTCCTTATCACGTGGCATTTAAGATAGTAGTGGCTTACACCACGAACAATTTTACCTAAAACATTTTCCATACAATGGTTGACGAGGGTGCCTCGACATGCATGATGTCTTTAGCATGTTGCAAGGCCATTGGCCAACCTATTTTGTCTCCGTCACCTACTCTTCTTATTTCTTTCGACGGTCATTCGTTCCAACCACATGGAATCATCCCCTCTTTCCCCATGTAGTTAGGGGGGAAGACCGTGTGCATCGAGGTTGAAGTGGTCGATGCGTCTCTCGACTACAATCTCTTGTTAGGAAGGAGTTGGACCTATGCTATGCAAGAAGTGGTCACGATAGTTTTATGGATCTTGTTGTTTCCACATGAGGGTCAGATCATGTCTATTGATCAATTATCCTTCTCTCGTCCTGACCCTTCATTGGGGGTATCCATGGTCCTGATGATTGATAACCCTCATCCCGGAATTATCAATGCAGGGGTTGGTTTGTGCCCACCTTTGATGGGTACTTTCAATTACCCACCTCTGACCGACAATGTCCATTACATATCGGTTGTCCCCGACCATCCTAGGTATGAAATCTTTCAAATCTCGTCATTTTGCATGAATTAATTTAACGATCCATGGACTCTTCCTTCCCCATCAGCTACGATGGAAGGGACAGGGCACCATGGCATGGCCATGCGTTTGTCTGCTGTAGAATTTGCATACTCTATAGTCTAGCAAGCTTCCACCAACCCCGATCTGATTCCCGCACAGGAGTTAGATCTGATTCTTGAGCCTATTTGGGCTCAAGGTTCCCTCATCGATAGTGATTATTTAGACTTGGTATTGCCCTCAGACAAGGATATTATTGAGGCAATGACTAATCTGGACAGACCCTAGGATGATCTCCATCACAGATCTTATTTTCTCCCAGAGTTAAGAAGAATTGAAGCAATAGAATTCACTCTGACTATGACTGGAGATAAGGCTTGTCTTATCAATCCTTTGGCTACGCACATTGTTTAAGCTGAAGGAAATATGGAAACCATCGCTAAAATGATACCTATTGATATCTCCAGAACCCTTTGCGTCATGGAGAATATCTTCGTCGGAGCGGACTGCTCCCCCGAGGAGATTTGAATGTACACAAATTTATTTAAATAATTATGCAACATGATTTCCTGGACTTACGAGGAAATGCTAGGAATAGATCCAAGAATCGTTGAACATGAAATCATGACATATCCTGATGCCAAGCCGGTCTGGCAGAAGCTTCGTCCAGTTAATCCTAGGAAAGAAATAGCTATTAAGGTTGAAGTAGAGAATCCACTCAAAGTTGGTTTCATCTACCCCGTTCAATTGACTCAATGGGTGTCAAATCTCGTGCCAGTCAACAAAAAGTAGGGTATGATTCACATATGTATGGACTTTCATGATTTGAACAAGACCCATCCAAAGGATAATTTCCCCACATCGTTTATTACCCAGATAGTCAATGAATGAGCAAGTTGCGAGGTTGTTTCTTTCATGGATGGTTTTTTGGGATACAATCAGATACAAATCAAACCCAAAGAACAACACAAAACTTCTTTCATTTTTCCATTGGGTACATTCTCTTATCGGAAGATGCCTTTTGGTTTGAAAAATGTTGGAGCTACTTTTCAGCGGGCCATGTCTTTTTCTTTCCATGACCTCAAACACGTAGTCAAGGCTTATCTTGATTATTTAGCGTCACAATCTTGTAAGAGAGATGATCATCCCGCACACCTCCAAATCATATTTGAACGATTTCACTACTACCGAATTCACTTGAATCCAAAAAAAATGAGTCTTGTTTAAGCCCTTTTCAGACTCTATAAACATGAAAAGATTGTCGAGTGATCTTGTTGTCCTTCATGCTCGCCAAATTAAAACTTGAAGGCACGTCTATCCGATGGTAGTTTACCCCTTTTTTGGTCTGGACAGTCAACTGTATGAACAAAGGTATACTCTAGGAGCTTCAGTTTGCTAGAAGAGAATTCTCAAGTATAATTTTAACCCTTTTTCGGGCATGAGGGACTGAATTTACGAAAAAGGAACCCCCGTAGAGTCCATAGTTAATCTCTTTTCAGACTCCCTAAAATTGAAGAGATTTTAGAGTGACCTTGTTTCTTCACACTCATTAAATTGGTCCAAAAGAACATCCCTTACGGAGTCCATAGGTAAGCTCTTTTCAGACTCCTTAAAAATGAAAATATTGTCGAGTGATCTTGTCTTTGTCACACTCGTTAAAATAGTTTTGAATAGACGTATGTTCGGTGCTAGTTTACCCCTTTTTCGAGCCGACTATACTACCTTCGAAAAAGGTACCCCAATGGAGTCTCCTTTTACGCTTTTTTAGACTCTCTAAAAATGAAAAACCTCCGAGCTTACCTTCTTTGGGCTCGTTAAAATTACATCGAAAGATGTTATCATTGTGTCTTATTAATCACATTTGCATTCTTGTGTTTTTGTCCTAATGACGGCTCCATGTTTCTCTCAACTAAACCATATGAAGCATGCCTTATATGAAATCCCTGTAACACTTTGCCTCTGCATCTTGACACCTTGACCCATGGAGGATTTTTCCCGAGAGTCCTTTTCTTGCATATGTCTCCTTGATATGAGCATCAGTGTGTTCCTTGCGCTTGGAACTAGTATGTTTGCGACACTCATTCCTCCTCTGTAACGTAGAATTCTTTTATTTTTTTTCAAGATTTCCAAAATTATTGAAAAAGACAAAAAAATCAAATATACCCCAAAAAGAGGAAGGGAAAAGTATTTCTTTTTATTGGCAGCACAATAAGTCACCCTTGGACAAAGCACATCCTTATGTTTGTTCTTCAAGCTATGGGATTTAATATGACCTTAGGAAGCTTTCCTCGCTACATAGAGTTGTTTCCTCCTCTATTTGGTTATCCTTCCAAACATATGGAGATTTTTCGTTGCCTCCAGCATCGTGAACTTATGTCAATGTCATGCTGCCTGAGTCTCATCTTTTGTCGTGCTTTTGTCTAGGGAAATTTTTACTAAGCTTGAGTCGGCCCTTCTACAGTTTGTCTCTTGTCCTCATGCCCGACCACCCCGAAAGACCAATCAAGTCCTTGTTCAAAATCAATGAATTTATATGCCTAATCACCGATATCCTCTTGTTTGTTCCCAGTTAGCCATCGAAGACCTCTGGGTAGTGAATTCATACACTAATATTACACTCCTACCCAAGTTTTGAAGATCTTGAAGTCGTTTCTCGAGCTCTGAAGGCCTCATCTCCAGCGATCGGGCATCATTAACTTCTTGAAAATGGATACTATACATGTATATATTTGGATTTTGAGATATAGATCCATTGTGTACTGCTTGTGGCTACACTTTATATAGTTATATGACATGGATCTGCAGTGTATTTGATTGGCAGCCATGATTTTATTTCATCACGAGCATGGGTATGCCCATCTCAGTGAGACAAATTGTTATTTTGCAGATGGCACCTCCTAAACTCTGGTCCCTGGGCTCACTCGCTTCTTAGATTGGTGAATATTTGTAATGTAATTTGGCCATCAGATGCTCTTATGACCTCACACATTAGGGGGCATCTGTTATAACACTAATTGCACCAAACATGCATACCTGGCATTAGGCCATCTTACTTGTTATCTTTGTCAATCCATTACTAAAAAAATCTTGAAAAACCCACTGTTTTGAAGGTGCACGTGCCCTAAACCACTACTTCCCACATACACACGCTTTTTGCATCACTACAGCTCATGTGCACTCACAAAAAATCATGAAAAATGAAAATTGAAAAGGGATACGAGTTTTCGGGCCATTACTTAATCAGTTGACCGCCCATAGCCAATCACCCCAACCATTACTATCTATTTTGGCCTATAAAATAATGTGTTGGAGCCCCATTCAAAGAGAAGCACGAGAGCATAGAAAATCTGCCTATTTCAATATCCCCCCTTTGCCCTAATATTTTTCAACCACATTGTGACTTTGAGCCATAATTCCTTCTTCCTCCTTTGCAAATCCTTGCCATTTACCTAGAGAGAACTGAGGAGGAGAAGAAAATGTGGAAGCATTTGGTGCATGGTGAAGAGGAGCCCAGGACCGAGTTCGAGGAGCAGTGTCAGTCTCATGTTGTAAATGAATTTTGTGACATTAATATAAAGAAATACTTTTTCCATCCCGCCAAATGATGTCTTCAATCTTCGTGATTTTGTTTATATGACTTGGTTATGATGTCTAACCCACTAATCCATATATATAATGCATGCTCGTAATTTCTTGTTTGTCTTTTGGTGAATGCAGGTCAGCCTTGGGAGGATACTTGCAGTCGGGAAACAACCAAGCACAAAGGGATCAACACTAGACGCAGAGTTTAAGGTATGCCTACCAGATCCCTATACTTCGTCTTTTATGTATGATTGTCGGGCAATGTCAAGATAGTTGATAAAAAGTAGGAGACTTTAGAGGGTTATCTCTTCCTGCACTTTAGAAACCTGGTGTATTCTATATAGGGGTTTTCCCACTATAAAATTCCTCAATGGAGAAAACTTTGGCATCAAATATTAAGGGGAGTGAACTCAACACCTTTTGTAGAATCATCGATTATTTAATGGTTTCATCAAGTCCTCTGATGGTGTTAACAATTTTTTCCACACTGTTAGCACTCTGTAAATCTGTTTGGCTAGAAGACAGACGACAGAGGTAACTATTTCAACCAACTTTAGGTTCGATTCTGACCTTTCCAACCAGAGAGGGATCTCTCAGACATACAACTATTTGGGATATTCAAAATATTTGGCAATGCGTGTACAGAGGTCAGATTCTGCCATGGTGTAAAATTTAAAGGTGGTAGGAAAAAACTGAAGAGCAGGACCATTGGGCAATGGGTTCGTTCATAAAAAAAAATATGAAGAGTTATAAGCTATGTATTTCCAGAGGAAACAGAGGAAAAATAGGTATGATGCTCATCCAAACAAGTAATGTGAGGTGGCGGAGGAGAGGAGAGGAAAGAATACTATCATAATGAGGCATTTAATATAGGGTGAATCTCTTGGTGAAGTATTAGAAGTAGAAACATGAGAATTGGCTACTGCAAATAGAGCACTAATCGTGGGTGAAGTCCAAAACAGTAACCAAAATTACATAACAAGTATAATCGATATAAGAAGGAGCACCGAAAAAAATGAATTCCTTCTATTACTTACAGATTATTACTAGCATAAAAACACATTCACG
>SNQJ01S0070876.1:8662-30756 GCA_010110895.2 Picea sitchensis
TGGAGGTGTGGGAGGAGTGCATACCGCGAGAGGAGTATGGTAGGGTTTTAAGAGGGGAAATTTTATGGGTTGGATGCCTGTTTCTGTTTGAAGAAGGATGAGGAGGGGGTTGAGAAATAACGGCAAGTGAAATGTTAGATATGCAAAGCATGGTTTGTGAATCAAGATGGCGATTGAGAATAGTGGCAGAGAAGATGCAATGCCCACACTTTCACACCCCTTGTTGTGTTATTCTTTTGTTCTCTCCATTTATTTATTGCTGTGCTATCTTCATCTTATCTGTATCTGTATCTCCAGGCACGAATTGTGTGTTATATCTTTCTGCCCGGCCGTCGATTGACATAGATAAGATCGTGAGGTCAGTCATACTTAACCTCCAGTCAGTCCCTTAAGAGTAGATCGCGAGATACTTAACCTCCAGTCAGTCCCTGTATCTTTCTTCCCCGACTAAAATCGGCCATCTATAGCCATGAAGTTAATGAGTGCTCGAAAGTATTTCTATTCAGTCCACTAGAAAATCTGACCTGTCTCTGTACGTTTCAATATTGAAAATTAGTTGATTTATAATATTTATTGGATTGAGAAGAGCGATGGCCATTTTAGAGTTTAATATGATTACATTGATAGATTTTATTTTACTCTATCCACACGAATGTGAGATAACAAAATTTACATTTAGTGTCAATAAAATTAAGCAAGAAATTACCATAACTAATATAACTAATGGTGTAATGGTCGATTCTAAATCATGGAATTGGCACACACCATTGAGTTTGGTTCTCTTTACTTTGCATCAAGGACTTGCTACATTGTTTACTCTATTCTTAATTTTTTGTTTTTTCCTTATATTATTTTTTCAACTAACATTGTTGTACATTTTACTAGATCTTCTTGAAAAACTTACTCCCAATCTCTAATATGCAAATTCAACCTCTCCCTGATTTGTCCGTACACTACTTAATTATTGTAGAAGAAAGTTCGTTGAGTTTCTACATCCCCATTTCCACATACTCTATCCACACGTCAAATGTGAGATAACAAAATTTACATTTAGTGTCAATAACATTAAGCAAGAATTACCATAACTAGAGCTAAGAGTGTAATGGTCGATTCTAAATCATGGAATTGGCCCACACCATTGAGTTTGGTTCCCTTTGCTTTGCATCAGGGCTTGCTACATTGTTGACTCTACCCTCAATTCTTTGTTTTTCCCCTACATTATTTTTTCAACTAACCTCATTGTACGTCTCAAAAGATCCTCCTGAAAAACTTACCCCAATATCTAATATGCAAATTCAACCTCTCCCTGATTTGCCAATACACAACTTATTGTAGAAGAAAGTTCATTGAGTTTCTACATCCCTACTTCCAGATACTCAGCACGACCTTTACTCCCATAGATCCTTTGGTTGTTGTCATCTTCCTAATTCACATTTCAACTTTTGTGAGCTGGTTTTGAGTTATGTTTATTCTATGTTTTCATGCCATGGGATCTTAAGCTTAAAGTAGTTTTGCACTTTGATCTCTACTTGTCTATTTGGAACCCACTCTTTGTATACAAAGCTCGACGACAAACCTGACCTTCTTAGACCCCACATCGCTCAAACCCAACTCTCCTCTTCATTTGCAAGGCTCGATCTACCAAACCCCTAACCTAGTCAAATCTCGACCCTCTCCTTCATGAGAAAACCCTTCTCTCCACTAACTCTTGACTCCCATAAACCTAACTCCCCTATTTGTGTGTAGTTCTTGAAACTAAACCCGAACATGCTCAAACCTCAACTCCCCTCAAAACAAACCCATCTCTCTCCCCACCCTTAGTGCAAACCAAAACTTTCCTCAACATTGACCCTCAACTCCCCTTAGCATAGACTCAACTCAGGAAAATTCAGGGTTCTTGAGCAGGGTCAAACGACAAGCAAACTCAAGCAAAGGATTTATTGAATAAGGTTATCGCTCTTGTGAACAAAGTGGTAGAGGTACAATTCAAAAACCATCACCTGAAATAATTTGTGATCAAGATGAAAAAATGGGAAAAGATAGATCTTCAAAACCCACTTGGGGACACTCTGAAATATGAAATCACTGACATTCAAAATATCTAAGAGGAGATGAGAACCCAATAGGTATAACTCAAATAGGGGACGAATTATTGGGTACATGATTGTTCAGAAAAATACATGACATTCAAAAGATGTAAGAGGAGATGAGAACCCAATAGGTATAGCTCAAATAGGGGACAAATTATTGGGTACATGGTTGTTCATAGAAAGACAACACCTCCTCACCTGTCCCCCCCTTAGTTCATCGAAGTTGAAGAGGTGGTGTAAGCCAAACTCACTAAGGAACACCATAGGCATGCCAAGGAATTTAAACTTATGGTGTGTGCACTCCCCCCTCTACCTCTTCGAACCCTTTGCTCATGGGCACTTCTTTCCTTTACGACAACCTTGATCTAAAGGATATCAACATAAAGAGAGCTTAGTTTGGGGACAACTCTATGCTTTTCATCTGATTTAGGATGTTAGGGGATCATCTTAGAGGCTAAGAGATGACTCTCTTCCCTCCCTCATAAGATATTGCTAAATGCTAACTTCACAAGATCCCAATTCGTTGAGCTCAAGCAATCTAGAGAATAGGGTATGGAAACTAGGAAAGAAGGCAAGTGGGTTGTTATTGAGGACCTCAAAGAATCCATTTGTGACTCCTCTTCTCCTACGTGATCTAGGCCTTGGTCTAAATGATAGGCTTGTAAGGGTTGGGGGGGTTCATTATCCATTTCCATTACTTGTTGGAATTGTAATGGTGCATTCATTTCATCATCATGCACACTATTAGATGTGCTTAGGACCCTATGACCTCTTTTTTCTCACCGAGACATGTGTGAGCCTTGTGAAGATGCCACTTTTCATCTGAGGTTCAGGGGGGCTTCATGCCTCATCCTTGACACTCTTCAAGATAAGGTTTCTATGATCACCTCTACGGAGAACACCGAATTCATATGTGTTTGAGTCCTAAGGCAATGCCCCACTACCTCATGACATTTACTTCATAGTTTTCTATTTCCCCCGCTATCCTCACACTTCACACTAAAGAATGTGCATGATGGGGACCATTCCCTTGACCTATATGCTAACATCTCTTATTATTATAATCTTAACAAGGTTATTATTTTGAGGGACTTCAACACCCATACCAAGGCTCTACATTGATGACTTCATGATAGATCCAAGGACCTCTTTCCCATGAAGTGGATTTCATGTGCACCATGAACCTTCATAGGACTTTAGATTATGACCTTGGACCCCTTACAACCTATGGGAGTGATAAGGTGGATTTGAGAATGCTAAAAAAGTAATAGTCTCAAATGGTGATGGAAATGACTCCATTGTGTAGAGATCGACAAGATCTTTCCAACGCAACTTGCATGGACTCAAATAGATGTCGTATGAGAAAGATATGGCCTTCTGAAGTTTTGGCAAAACAGGAAAAATGGAAAAGGGTAGGTGCCACATGGCATCACTAGAAGGATGACATGCGGTACTATAGGATGGACACGTGGACTATACAGATGCTAACGTGGCATTATATGTATGATGATGTGCCACTGTATGGATGATGATGTGGATTGTACAACAGTGACTAGGCAGGCTAATTGTCCAACAGGGGGACCAATCAAATGGTGACATGTGGCCTAACCAGAGGGTGCCATGTGGCACTTGAATTTATCCAATTTGGTCTATGGAGAAAAAATTGTTTAAGAACAACCAACGTGGGATTCGAACCTCGGACCTGCCAAAACCAAAGTATATGACTTACCAATCGGGCTATTGTTGGGACTTGTTACCCATGTGGCATAAAATTTATTTGAATTAGAGGATAGCTAGCAAAAATGTCAACGAGAGGTTCAAACCTGCGACCTACTCAGCGCCAATGAATTCAACCAAGCGTCCGAACCAACCGAGCTACCATACCACTTGTAAAAGTTTGTTGGACATATTCTATTTAAAGAGCATGTTATAAAAATACGCCAAAGAGGGGGTGGGATGTCCGTGGGTATCACCCCGCAACCTCCACCCGCATATTCTAACGCCTCGAACGTTGCACGTTGTAGAGCTTGTCAACGGATATTTATTTATGTTGTAGTTAATTGTCAACATGAATATAGTGGGTCGGGTGGGATTTGAACCCCCGACCTCCATTATATAAACCCAATGCTTTCACCATTGCACCACAAAGGAGCCTTGTGGCCAGAACTCTTAGCCGAGTTCTTTTATGCTATGTTTTCAGTCCTTATTAGGAGTATGTAGTTTGTAAAGATTTTTTATGAATCTTTTTCAGAGGAATTATTAGGGAGCCTTGAGAGACTTTTGTAGAGAGTCTTTATAATCTCGTTGATAGAGAGTAAGCAAGAAATTTTCTTATGAATGTAGTCATTTTGTATGTCGCAATTCAATGTCATTGAGAATCTATGGGAGTCATATGGTGTTTATAGTCAAAAGTCTCAGTTTTCCGATGCGGGTAGAAGGTGATAATTACACCTGAGGTTGTGCAGCAAAACAATAAGTCAGTCACGAGATGCGTCAATCTGTAATGTAGTGCCATTGAACATCTATGGAACTATAGAGTGTCTATAGTCAAAATTTTCAGTTTTTCGAGACGAAGTTTATAGTGACATCCACATTTGAGTTCTTTGTAGCAAATCAGAAGGTCCTTAGTGAGAGAACCTTGTAAGTTCTAGGATGGGACAATAAGCCACATGTTGTGAGACCTCTTTGAGAAGGAGGATAGCCACTTTATGTGAGAGACAAGTTGGGACAATGAAATCTTTGCAAAGAAGAATTAATGAAGCAGTTCATGGGTTAAGAGTGCCCATAGATGTAACCAAAATATTTGGTGAACTCCGTTAACAACTTGTGTAATGTTCCATTTGACTTTTTATTGGTCTTGCTTCACTTCATTTCAACATTTTAATTCTGCAAGTTAATTATGCAAATTAATGAAATTTGGTTAAGTAAGTGGATTCACGTGATAGATGCAAACAGTCAGTAATGGTCATAATTCTTGAATCGGGTTGGATGTTAATGTATGTTTATGAGTTAAATTGACATCTAAGAATTTTCAGATCAAGTGGTATCAGAGTTGGTTTGATAGGTATTTGCAAGTGAATCCAAGCAAGGTGAAGGCACGCTTAAAGACTTCCAGTTTGAAAGTGCAGATCTTGGTTGTAAAAAGAACAACCATGGGCAAAGCATCGAAGCGAGAATGGTTTCAAGAGCTCGAAGAGATCAACTAGATTATTCAGGAAGAGAATGTTGGGTTGAGAAGGTTGTTGCACATATTGGAAGATGAGAAACGAAAGTTGCATCTTAAGTTATAAGCCACAAAAGAGGCTTTGGTAAAGTTTTAGAGTGCAGAAGGATTAAATAAACCATCCTTCACACCAGATTCAAAAACTATTTTTAAGGTATACAATAGAAGTAATTCTTTGATCTCGCATTCTTCCCATCAAGATGATTCTTTTGGTGCATTTGGAAATCACACTAAAGGTGTTGGGTTGAAATTGCTAATGAAAATGAGATATGAAGGAAAATGCCTTGGAGTTAATGGCCAAGATATAGTTAATCCCATAGAAGTGGTAGAACGACCTTGTTATGCAGGATTGGGTTATGGAAAAGAGGAAGTTGGAGAATGCTCCAAAACAACAAAGGCAAGAAATTCTTCAAGAGATGAGTCTAAGTCAGTGCAGAAAGAACACTCGCAAGTTGGTGGTGCATCACACCATGACGGTGACAGTGATTGCAAGTCATCTCCAAATAGAGACGAGCATTATGAAGGATGAGCTAAGTCAAGTTCTTCTCTTCAAGTCTACACTAAAGACAACCATGAAAGGTATAGAGGTCATGATGACTTAAAATATTTCTTTGATTATAAGATGAATAATCATGCAATTCAAACCTTGTGGAATATGTACCCTTGCAATTTTTTTCGATCGCCTAACCATTGTGTGGCCAAGTGTCGAAATAGGAGATATTTGAACAAGAAGTTGATCATGTCCACCGAAAAGGAGGCAAGACATGAAGAATACCTTCCAAGTCCACATGGCAAGAAGGGATCGTTGTCCAAGGGAATGGGAAATAATTATTTCACTCATTGCAATATGAGTGGACACCGAATGGAGAAGTGTTGGAAACTTCATCCACAACTTCGTCTGAAGCAGTTCAAATAAGTTGTGAATGTACCTACAAAGAGACAGGTAGCATCATCAGCTGAGGTTGATGATTTTGTTGAGAAGTTCAAGAATGAATTCTCTCTGATGGTTTGTCTTGGTAGTATAGTGTATGAGGACATTGAAGCATGGTTTGTGGATAGTGGCTCATCTTGCCACATGACGAAAATGAGGTCAATGTTCTTTAGCTTTTCAAAGATAGATTCAGACTGTTATGTGGGTTGTGGAACTAATACCCAACATGCAATGAAGGGGGTTGGATGTGTGAGATTTCAGCTAGAGTCGGGAGGATCTCTGGAAATGACAAAGATGTTGTTTGTTCCAGAGCTAAAGGTAAATTTTCTCTCAGTATCATCTTTGGAAGATGAGGGATATGGAGTTGCATTCCAGCATGGAAAGGTGCTCATATATCCAGAGATAGCTACATAGGACACAACAGTAGTGCTCGGTGTCAGATATAAGAGGTTATACAGGTTGCTACGAAAGCCTGTGATTGGATCCAATGGGTTATTGGATTCAAAGTTAGTGTCAGTATCAGAGACAGACAATTGTGAGGCTTCTTCTAGTACTGTTGGAAGAAGAATCCCATGAAGAATCCCACCTATCCCAAGGAAGATTCTATTAAGGAGAAGCAACCTAAAGTGGAACATTCATGGTTATCATTTTTTAATAGCCAAGTTTAGCATGCATATGTAGCACCTCCAAATCATTTTTCCATTGTTGTAAAGTAGGATAGAAATAATCTTCTTTGTATGAAGTATGGAGGTAGAGTATTTATTAAAAGAGTGAAATAGGTATAAATGGTTGTCATTTAATGTCATGTCCATGTAATATGTATATCTTAATGCCTTGTGAGAAGCAAGTCAAACATCATAGTCGCTTTTGGAAACATGTTTGAATTTTTCTTTCAGAGAAGTGAGTAAAGGAGATGAACAAGAGGTTCATTCAAAGGCTCCAACAGATACATCAGGAAGTAAAAGGACAGTTAAAGGAGGGCCAAGACAAGATGGGAAAGACATGACAAGCACCATAATGATCAGCTCCAAAATGAAGATCAATTTGAAGTGCATATCACCAAAGTGGATAGAAACCAAAAAAGTGAAGAAGTTGATCCTTAGTTTCTGAGTAATCTAGACTTTTGGAGGTCCAAAAGTTCTTCTAGTGGGAAGGTGTGATCTAGGTGGATTTGAGAACACTAAAAAATTGATAGTCTCGAATGGTGATGGAAATGATTCTATTGCATAGAGCTTGACGAGAGATTTACAACACAACTTGAACAAACTCAAACATACGTCGTATGAGAAAGATATGGCCTTCTGAAGTTTTGGAAAAATGGGTAAAAATGGAAAAGGGCAAGTGCCACGTGGCATCATTGGAAGGATGACATGTGGCACTATAGGACGGACACATGGATTGTACATATGCTAACGTGGACTATACAGATGCTGCGTGGAATGTACAGATGTTGATGTGGCACTGTACAAATGATGACGTGGACTATATGACGGTGACTTGGAAATGATTGGGCACGTTGACTGTGAAACAGTTGGACCAATCAAATGGTGGCATGTGGACCAACTAGAGGGTTCCACGTGGCACTTCGAATTTAGCCAATTTGTCCTATGGCGAAAAATTTGTTTGGGAACGACCAACATGGGATTCGAACCTCGGACTTGTTGTCACCAAAGTCTACGCCTTACCAATCGGGCTATCGGTGGGCCTTGTTACCCACATGGAATACAATTTATTTGAATTAGAGGATAACCAACAAAAACATCGGAGGGAGGTTCGAACTTGCGACCTCCTCGGTGCCAACGACTTCAACCAAGCGCCTCAACCAACCGGGCTACCATACCACTTGTAAAAGGTTGTCGGCCATATTCTATTTAAAACCAACCGGGCTACCATACCACTTGTAAAAGGTTGTCGGCCATATTCTATTTAAAGAGAATGTTATAACAATATGCCAAGGGGGGGGGGAAGTCCATGGGTTTGGCCCCACGACCTTCGCCCACATATTCCAACACCTTGACCGTTGAGCCAAGGACACACGTTGTAAGTCCCACCAATGAATATTGATTTATGTTGTAGTTAATTGTCTATGGGAATATAGTGGGTCGGGTGGGTTTTGAACCCCCGACCTAAATTATATAAACCCAATTATTTCGCCATTGCACCACAAGGGAGTCTTGAAGCTAGAATTATGAGCTAATTTCTTGTATGCTATTCTTTCAGTCCCTATTAGTAGTATGTAGTTTGTAAAATTTTTTTATGAATCTTTTTGAGGAGCTTTTTTAGAGGAGTTCTTGGGGAGCCTCGGGAGACTTTTGTAGAGAGTCTTTGTAATCTCGTTGAGAGAGAGTAAGCCAAGAATTTTCTTACAAATGTAGTCCTTTTGTATGTTGTAATTCAGTGCCATTGGGAATCTATGGGAGTCATAGGGTGTTTAAAGTCAAAAGTCTTAGTTTTTCGAGGCAGAGATGATGGTGACAATTACACCTAAGGTTGTGCAACAGAGTAGAAACTCAATCACAAGATGGGTCAATCTGTAATGTAGTGTCATTGAGCATCTATGGAACTATAGAGTGTTTATAGTAAACAATTTCAGTTTTCTAAGACAAAACTAATAGTGACATCCACACATGAGTTCTATGTACCATATCAGAAGGTCCTTATTGAGAGAGCCTTGTAAGTCCCAGGATGGGACAATGAGCCACATGTTGTGAGACCTCTTTGAGAAGGAGGATAGTCATTTAATGTGAGAGTCAGGTTGGGAGAATGAATTCTTTGCAAAAAAGAATTAATAAAGTGGTTTGTAAGTTAAGCGAGCTCGAAGACGTAGCCAAAAGATTTGGTGAACTCCGTTAACAACTTGTTTAATGTTCCATTTGACTTGTTGTTTTTCTTACTTCACTTCATTTCACCATTTTAATTCCACAAGTTAATTGTGTAAATTAATTAAGTTTGGTTAAGTAATTGGATTCACATGATAGATGCAAATAGTTAGTAACATTCATAATTTGTGAATCAGGTTGGATGTTAATGTATGCTTATGAGTTAAATTGACATCTAAGTATTTTCGAATCATGGGGAAACCTTATATAACTCAGGGAATCACATGATATATTGTTGTTGAATGGTATTTTGTGTTAATCACACTCAAGGGGCTTCACTTCCTTCCCTCACAGTGGTAGGATTGTGTGGTTGATTATGTCTTGGCCAAAAAAGAGCTACTCTTTCATATCCACAATTTTTTCATCGACCTCCTTTCCCTTGCAAAGAACACCCTCCTATCCTTCTCCCTGTCCGCCCACACCCTCCCTCTCTCATACCTTAACCCTACCTAATGCCCCATGCACCACTATCTTCTTTGAAAAGGAGCATGTTGACTCTTATATGACTCACCTATGGTAGTAGATCCCTCACTTCCCCCATTTATCATCCCTTGAGACAACCTTGACCAAGTATGAGTTCCTTTCCACTTTTGTTTGGGATACTAATCTCAATTCATACCCACATTACATTCAATAGTCCATGCATGCCCCCACACCTAGATTTTACCCCATGAATCATTGGTTTGAAAAGGAGTGCAAATTCCATCATAAATATCTTTGTTTCTATTTTACTCATGAACTCCCTTCTTTTCCATGCCTTCAAAAGTTTTATTGTTTCCTCCTCTTGCATAAAAATCATGTTTTCCTTTCATTATAGAGGTAGAACCTTTGTGAAGCATTCTACAACTCCCCTAAAAAAAAATTATGCACCCTTTTCCCTAGACACATCTTGCTTCCCTGTATTTAGACCTCCAGTCCATGTTTCATCATATGACCTCCCTTTATGAAGTTTATGTTTAGGTCACTACCTACATTTTATCGCTCCCATATTGTTATATTTTATCCTTTAGGAACCTCAAATGTGTTTTCAAATTCATGAGAACTAATAGGGCAGTTGTTGAGGAAGGGTTCTGAGCCAAGTTCCTCAACATGGTATCCATTCCCTTGACTCTCACATTGTTTATTTGTTTAACCATGTTGTTTTTTTGGGGTTGGTCCAACCCATCATCCACTCAATCCTTAAGTCAAGAGCCAAAACATATATGAATAACTATAGAACCATCACAATTGGACACACCTTCTCCAAACTATATGCTACGGTTCGTTACTTATGGTTTTCTAGCAAGCCTAAGAGGAGGCATCTCGAGGTTGGAGCATAGGAAAGTTTCTATCCAGAGTATAAAATGTTGACCATATTTTCACCACTTAAATCCATTATCGAGAAACCTTATGATCACTCTTTAAAAAAAATTGGTGCTTAAATATGGACTTTCGAAAATCATTTGATGCAATCCTATGAAACTCAGGGTTTGTTTCATAAGCTCCATGACATTCATATTTTAGAGACACACTTAGCTACAATTATGACACTATGAGTCGGTTCTTAGTCACCTCTATAAAACCTATGACCGTTCAAATTTCACTCAAAGCATCTTTGGGGTTAAGCAATGATGCCCTATCTCTTCAACTCTTTTTGGGATTCACATTTATGAGATGGAGTCTTTTTCTCCAAGAACATAATTAGGATGGTGATGGTTGTCTTTTACACCGCATATTGATATCACTGCTTCATTTTGTTGATTACTTAATCCTTTTGGCCCCTTTTCCCAAGGGTCTATAGAGATGTATCGATGTGTTGTCCAATAGTTGATTGTTACTGAGTAAAACCAAGGTTATGATATTCAAATTGTTGAAGTCTACTCTCTTTGATGACTATTCCTACTTTAGGGGGGAAGATATTGAGATCACTGCAATTTACACCTACTTAGGTCTTTAATTCATAAGACCTTATTTCACTGTGTGGCATGCCCTCTAGCATCGACTTAACAAGGGATGCAACTCCCTTTACCTTATTAAAATACAATGTCTCCATAACCATTTCCAGGATGAACACAATCATCAGACCCATGGTGTTGTACATATATGAGATTTGGGGAATGATTTTACTTCAGGTTGATTGGGATAATTCAAAGAGACTCTAAAACCTCCTTCTTAGGCACATCATTTTATGTAAGCATATTGTGCCCAAGCCCATTGTTTAGGGCAAGTTCATGCCCCAACATCTTAGATTGAAGGCGATTTTTTAACTAGTCTCAATCCTTCATAAAGTAAATAGTTTCAAGGGCTCGATCTTTGAGGGAGAGGTATCTCTACTTAGCACTTTTTTCTTGAGAGGCCATTGCCTTCGGGATCCCTCTAAGGTGCACTCGATGTTGGTATTCAGAAGTTTCTTGATTACTCTTGCTAGTGGCCATCTCTCCATATTATCTTCCCCCTTTCAGGAATTCCTTAGACTTGCTCAGTTGCCCAAGAAGGGCCTAAATGAGGCTAGTAGAGAGGACATTTATACATAGTATATCCAAGTCACTTGGATCACGCCTTCAAAGGATCTCGAATCAAAGATGGCATTTTATGCTAAACACTTTCTGGAGACAAGAGATGGCTTTATTTTTTGACCTCCATACACATGTAGACATTGGATCTATGCACTTAGGATCCCCTTGTTCATTAGTGAGTGGGATCTAACATGTTATGAATTGAGATAACTCACCACCTCCCATAAGAAGATAGGGTTTTCTAGTTATTCCACAAACAATATCCCTAGATGGAGGAGCATCTTATTTTATGATGCCCCAACTACTATGAGATTAGAGAGAGATACAAATATGTAGTTTGGGGCTTAGGGATCTCCCTCTCCGCCTTTTTTTTTGAACCCCAACCAAAGATGCCTTGCCCTCTTCATGAAGGCAGTTTTTAAAAACAACTCTTCGTTCTGACATATCTTGTCCCTACCATAGGCCTTTAAGAGACCTCATACTTCCCAGTTGTTCTATCAGATTAGGGAAACATGAGGCATACATATATTCGTGAGACTATAGATTCCATATTGGTGCGATGCCATATTACCTCTCAATGCCTCTTAAGAGGGGGCTGATCGACCTCCTTGAGACCCACAAGGATATTTTTATCCAAGGTGCAAAGTGTACACCACTAGCCAAGCAAGCAGATCATCTCTCAATGAATATAAAGTCCCCCCCACCCCACTCAAGGGGGTTGATTGATGTCTTTGAGACCCATGAAGAGTTATTTCACTAGGATGAAAAGCACACCACTAACCCAATAGACATACTAGTTCTAGATGACTTCAAAGTCACCCCCTCCCCCCCCACTAAACCAACACTCCATTCCTCAGGTTGCTCAAGCAACTAAGTTTCTATTAAGATTTTCCTCTCAATGACCTTGAATGTTAAGAGAGTTGGAATTGCTCACTCTTTTTCTCCTATGGGATCATGCAACCAAGCCATCTCAATATTAGCCAATCCTTGAATAATATCATCTACTAGTGTAATGGCCCCATCATAATTATCAATGACTCCTATGAGGACCTTGTATCCACATGTCCATGCTTCTACTTTCAATATTGATCTAAGAGTTTCTTTCACACTCCCGCATTAAATTTACACTAGATGTTCTCTTTGAATCCCATTGACCTATTTTCATGGCGATTTGTTAGAAATTAATAAAATTATCTTATCTTATCTATCTAGTATTGTTGTTTTCTTTTGGCTTCTTTTCTTCATTTTCACTTCTTATAGCATTCTTGCATGTGACTTTTCTACACCTTTTAATCTAAGTGACATATTTCTTATTCTTTATCGTACTCTTCAAATCATTTATTGCACTATCAATCCCATGTTTTCTTTCTCCTTTTTAGCTTATTTTTATTTATTTGAACTGGAATATTCTCATTGTCCATCATTGTGATTTTATATCTATACCAAATCGATTTTCTCATTGCCTCTAATTCTATTAGATGTAGTATTTTTTTCGGCTAGGAGTATCTTGTAAGGGGTGTTTTATACATTTTCTTAAACAATTTCTTATCATGGGTTTTTGTACTCTCTTGGCCTAGTTCCATCTGTTTCTAAATATGCTTGGTATCCAAACTTAACATCCATAAAGGAGATCGGGGATATGATCGTTAAAAGAAGGAGCATGCCATTTTCTAGTTCCAAAACTTTATTTTCCTACATCTATTTTATAGAAGGAAGAATGATAACCACCTCCTTGTAGTTTTTCCATCATGCATGCGTCCTATCTAAGCTTCTCATTGAAATCTAGTCCCAAATATTTATAATTTTGGGTTATCTCTAATGGCTCACCTCCAATCCTATTTTTTTTTTGTTTTTTTTTTTCTATTTTTTAGCAAGAAGACTATTATATTAGTTAGGTTCATTTTTACATTCATCCAAATCTCCACATAAAAGAGATTTAGAGCCTTGAGGTGATCCTAAAGGCTATGTAGTGTGTCCTAGTAGTTAGTGTCACATCATATACAACAAGATATTTATGATATCCCCTTCTATGTTCACCCTTCCCCTACCTTTGTTGCTTATCCGTTCCTCTAGCTTATCTATGTAAAGACCAAATATTGTTGGGGAGAGGGGGTAACCTTGTTTCACCATGATCACTATTGAAGCTCTTAAAAGATCCTTTGTAGTTGTGATTGAGCCTATACCTACTCATATAACCTTTGTATTGTTTATCCCTAACCATTCCAGACCCCCATTTCTATCAACCTCTCTCATAGTTTCTCCCTTGGGACAATGTCCAAGGCCTTATAGTGAAATCAACAAAGAAACACCATAGTTTTTCACCGTTGTTTTCCCAAGTCTTTTCTATTATGTGTGTAAGTCTCAGGAAATGGTCGATGGTGGAGTGGTTCAATCGAAAACCAACTTTCCCTTTGACTCTTTTGGCCCTTTTATCTAACCATTTGTTCAATTGTTTCTCCATATTCCCTCCCATGAGATTAGAAAACACTAGGTTGATCATGATGCTTTTGTAGTTCCCCACATTATTTTTAGGCTCCCCCTTTGAATATGGGCAAAGTGAGGCTCGTGCCCAACTAAATGGGAGCCCCTCTTTGACCATCTTAATGAGTAGGGTTGTGATGTGTCCGCTAGTGAGGGAATCCATTCTCATTTCAGGTATTCTTATTGCAATGCTTTGATGTCTTTTGATTTTTCTAGAGCCATTTTTTTGGTACCCTCTTGCACATACTCTTCCATGAAAACTTCTTCCTATACACCGATTTCCAATGGTTTCTTTTTCTCTACTAGATTTTATATAGATTTCTCACATGAGATTGCCACTAGGTTAGAGAAGGAAAACACGAAAGCATTATGTGCCCCTTTTCTTTAAATTGTACTATGTCACTTAGTATGTTCTTCCCTCTTCTATTTCTAGCAAACATATTGATTATTTTTGTTGATTTTTTTTCAATAATGTAATCTTGCAACTCCTTTATGAGATGTGAAACCTAACGTTAATAGATTAACATGTAAAAAAAATTCCATAACCTTAATATGAAAAAAAATCCAACCATAATAATTAAAAAAGAATATGTAAAAATGGAAAATAAAAAATAACCAACAACGATAATAATAAAATATATAATGATAAAATAAAGTAAAAATAAAAAAGAATATGTAAAAATAAATAATAAAAAATAGTCAACCATGACCATAAAATAAATCAACATAGACCCATATTTATCCTTGAAGTTTTAAGCATTGATAGGTATGCACCATGATTTATTTTTTACCACTCTTAATTCTTAATAGATCTAGGGTTGAGATGGATCTATGTTGGTATATAAAAAGTAGTTTGGAATTTGACAATTTAGTTAATATTGTTTTAATTGTAGAGAGATATCTCAACCCTTGAGGCATATAATCTCTTGTTTTCCAATCAACTAGTACAAGATTGTGTGACCTCGAGTGTGGAAATACCTATTATTGTTACAAGAATTATGGATTTTGATTAGTCTGGTGCCTACATTGTGGCTATAAATCACCGTTACTAGAAAATGAGGTATATGTTCTTCATTCTCAAGACACTGTAGCAAAGGCTTGACTTTCACCTAAGGAGGGTACATTGGTCGATGTCAACACTAGGGCTAATAAAACAATGTAGACTATGACCTATTTGGTTGCACTTAAAAGCACCTTGCCTTCATAATACAAGTGAAATTTCCAATCCACATTTATGACAAAATTGGAGACAACTTCCTCTCAATTGTGGAGATGGCCTAAATAAGCTTCAACTATCTAATTTAGGCATATCACCCATTATATTTTTATCGAAGATAATAAAGATTGTGAGGGAGTTGAACAAGTTGTGCGGATTTTAGGTGCAAAGCATATGGTTGGCATGGTAGGGTTATACAGAGGCACTGCATCAACATTGTTGATCACACATTACCATACAAATGAGATCATTGCCAAGATGAAGAGAATTGACACTCAACACTTGTGGTAGACCACCACTTGTTAGGGTGAACTATATGGTGCATTGCTAGATTCTTTGTAGGTTGATCCAATGTGGCACTTATAACCGACATTTTTTTTATCCTATCAAGGATTTTCCTTATCGTATTTTCCACAGCTTCAAGTTCAAAATGGTATATTAGAAAACTATTTTATTTTTGTGTTTATATTTTGACAATCAAATTTTAAATTCTCAACCTTGGCACAAGTTTGTACTATATACACTCCTTTAATATCAAATCGTATACATTGTTGGTATAATTAAGAAATTAAGTACATGCTTGTTTACTTATGTTTTTGCGTTTGCTATTCTTCTTTAATATTCATATAAGAGTTTGATCTATACCATTGAAATATGGTTTAGTTCAAAATTTGAATGGCAATAAGCACTTTAAATGAATTGGACATTAACAATGGACTTAACGATGATTAAGACTTTATGAATGAATGATTTAATTAATTACAATTTTAGACCTTATCTATCTATATATAAAGATTTTATTTGAAAATAGTTTTGGCGTTGAGAATGAATCAATACTCGTTTAATATGGAAAAAATAAAATAAAAATTAATGATTATTGCCATTCAAAATTTGAATGGCATAAGCACTTTAAATGAATTGGAATTAACAATGGACTTAACGATGATTAAGACTTTATGAATGAATGATTTAATTAAATACAATTTTAGACCTTATCTATCTATATATAAAGATTTTATTTGAAAATAGTTTTGGCATTGAGAATGAATCAATACTCGTTTAATATGGAAAAAATAAAATAAAAATTAATGATTATGAATTTTAATATTGCATTGTATTGTTTTGCTCATTGTTATTTAAAAATAAAAGAATGGTAATAAAATATTTTCATTAATCAATATAAAACTATGTATATTTGTGATAATAATAATGAATAATGTATGGTTTACATAAATAATAATGTTTTAAATGTATATTTGTGATAATAATAATAGATAATGTATGATTTACATAAATAATAATGTTCTACAAATTTACAAATGTAGGAATGACGTATGCTCGTTATGGGTTTATGAATTTGATAATTTTACATAATTTAAACCAAGAAACTATTATAACGAATATGATATTATTTGTTAATTTCTCAATGGTTCTTTATAAGTTCCTCCATCTCAATATTTCTACATAAACAAATGAAATGAACAATCACACACCACACCAATACATTATCATTTCCAAATACAAAAAGTTGTTTTTCTTTATTTTGTTGTTAGTTATTGAGATTGGAAGATTTCCTTTTTATATGTTTTTATATGGAAAGTTAAATTTTAACTATTTTATGAAATTCATAAAAATAAATTTAATTTATTTAGAGAGAATCATGAAATATACAAGTATTGATATTTTAGTCCAATTAGTTACAATTCCGTTGAAAAAACAAACACAATTCAATTGAGGGAGCACTCATAGAAAGTTACTTCGTCAATAATAATCAACATATAGAAATACAAAGAAATGTAGGTATCTTTATCACCTTCAAGTGTGACAAGTCAAGTATATGCAATTATCTATGCACATACTCTACAATGTGTGATCAAAGAGGATCAAGGAGGATCTCCACCTAAGGATTCATTACTTTGCATATTATGGAGAAGATCATTAAAATGATAATTGATGATAGGTGACAAAGTTTAAAATGAATGTTTAATGCTTCATATTGTAAAAATGATTAATATTTTTGAGTATAATGTGCTCATGTATTTTTCATTTAATTCGTAAAAAAAAGATTAAAAATAATTGTGATAATCCACCTCACAAATTACTTTCCTAGTTTTAAGGGGAAATTAGTTTTATGTGAGAATCCTACCTCACAAATTAGTTTCCTAATTTTAAGGGGAAGTTGAGAGTCTCATGAGTTGGTTTGGGATTCTTCCTCATTTTATCACAAGTAGTTTCCTAGTCGCAAGGGGAAGTTAAGGTTGGTTGAGATGCTTTCTCATTTTTGTCTTTGAGTTGTTATTAAATCCTAAAATTGTGGATCTTGTCTCCTTGAATTATGGAGAGAGGGAAACTATATAAATTCCTTATGTAAGCATTGTAAATGGGGAGGCCACCTTGGGACACTTTTAGGCCCCTTTGAGAGAGCTTTGCATTGAGAGGAATGTAGTCCTTTTGGTGTATGAAGAAATGTCACTTATGTGAGAGCCTTAAGTTCTTTGGGTAAGAGAAGGCTACTCTGGGTTTCAGCCCTGTAAAGAGCATGTACCACATTTTGTGAGAAGGTTTCAGCCCTACTAAAGGAAGAATAATAAAACGATTTGTATTCCAAGTGGATCAGAAGATGTAGCCAACAGAGTCTAGTGAACTCTGTTAACACATGGGTGTCAAATTATGCGTGTGAGTTTTGATTGCATTCTCGCTTGGTTAAGTAGAAGATTTAAGTACACATATGCACCTAATTATGATGATTTTGTTCATGTCCATATGCAATGCTTAGAAATTACTTGCTCATGTTCACATGCAATTACGACTACAACTACAAGATATGGAGGAGCAAGTTGGGGAATTCTTCGCTACAGGAGAAGCAAAAAGTCCCTCCAAGAACAGAAAAACTTGTGGCCATGGCATATATACTAGTTATGGTTATTGTCATGAAAATATTGATACTTGCACATATTGTCAGATAATAGAGGATGTTATTTAGACACTAGGTAACCAAGGTGGTTTCCTAGAAGCCTCATCTACAACTTCATCCAACCGGGAGGAACATTTGGCCAAACTTCAAGAAGATGACCAAGGGTCACAAGCATGAATGGAGGTAAAGAATTCTCCATGTTCAATTCCTTCCTTTATTAATGATGATGCCTCCTTTGGAGTTTTTGAAAGGCACACCAAGGTAATTGGGTTGAATTTGTTGATAAAGATGGGGTATAAAGGAGGAGGTCTTGGTATCGATGGACAAGGAATCATTCAACCACTGGAGGTTGAAGGAAGACCTCAATATATAGGACTGGGGTATGGTGAAGGAGAATGCTCAAAAGTAGCATAAGCAAAGGATTCTTCAAGCAAAGAGCTGAGATCATCACTAACACCATCTAATAAAAATGATGCCACATCACTTTCTAAAAGTGATAGATCTAGCATGAGATTATGGAGGAAATCAAAGTCTGCTCAAAAATCTTGGGACACCAAGAGTGTTGCAAAGTGTTGGAAGAGAAAAAATCTATACAGCGAAAAGCGAGACAGACATGAAGTCACACAACTATTGAACTCACTGCAAAATGAGTGGTCACTGGAGTAGGAAATGTTGGAAGCTTCACCCCAACCTTCGTGGCATACCAAGCAAGAAGTATGTACCAAAATCTATGTAGTTGGAGGCTAGATCCTTAGTTAAAAAAAAATGGCCAAAAATCAAAGTTTCCATAATTCGACAAAAACAACACCAAGTCGAAGAGCTCAATAAGAGATTTCCAACGGCGCAAACGACACCTCAAACGGACTCTGGATGAAAAAGTTGTGGCCATCTCAAATTTTTGGCAAATAAACAATTCTAGTGAAATTCGTACAGTGTTGACATCAACATAATGTCAGCATGATGATGTTGCAACAAGAGAGGCTACCACATGTCATGAATTTTTGGTACTTTTAGGGGTCAATGTGAACCAGTAAAAACGTGCCACGTGGTAGTCGTATAGATGCCACGTGGCAGTATAGACACTGACGTGTCGGTTAACATGGAAATACTGATGCTGACGTGTTGGTTGACGTGGTTGTACGGTGATGACATCAGTAGAGTGAATGGACTGCACAGAATGCTAACATGGCAGAGTGATTGGGAAGTATGATGTTGACATGGCAGAGTGATTGGGAAGTACGACACTGACATGGTAGAGTGACTGGGACGTACGATGGATGACATAGAAACATGAGAGGTTGTCATGTGTCATGTGGATTTGGCCTTTTCAGGGGTCCAAATGGACCAATAAAATTGAGCCATGTGTCATATGTACAGATGACGTGACAATACAATGTTGACGTGGTGTTGGCTGGGTTGTTGATGTGGCACTGACACAAGTGTTCACTGCACTGATGATGGCACATCGTACGTTGAATGAGAAAGCATGTGGCATGACTGTGTGAGTGATTAGGCTCCACATGGGCCAATCACAGGCTGCCACATGGCAGATCGAAAAATGCCCAATGAGGGCTAGAGTCCAAAATTCAAAAAGAAAAATTAATGACCGTCGGATTGGTCGACGACCAGCAAACGACAACCGGAAGTGGCGGTCAAAATTTATAAATGGCATGATTTAAAACCACCGAGCAGAGGTCTGGATCGGTCAGTGTCGAATCCAGTACCATTCTGACCGGCCAAACCACAATACAACCTGCGCCAAAATTTTTGTTCTAATTCGGGGATTCGAACCTGGATCTCTGGGTAACAAATGTTCTAAAATTGGTATGCCAACCATCATGCCCGACTGGGATTTTGAAATATCCACTGATGCCTAACCTTTTCAAACCCAAAAATGTTGTGAATCGAGTTCTGGACAAAGAGCTCAGGAACCAAGTGTTGCAGGGTTCCGTTGGCATGCAGACCAAGGGTGTGCACAGGCTGAGGCCTAGTACGAACACATAAGTTGAGACAAAGACCTATTATTATTATAGGGTACCATCCTTTAGCATGATTTTTGAGACAAGACTGCAATTAATGCAGGTCATACATATTGTTGTGGCATGCATTTCGAGGTAGGGGGGCCTAGAAGTGACAGTTACGCAATTTGACAAAATTTTAGTCATTTTTGCACGATTTCTCGCTAAGAATCCATTGGTGCAATCAGAATTTGGATCTGAGCAACATATTTTCAAGGCTCATGGCAGAATCCCATGCTTGTCATTAATGTTTTGGCACGTTGTTTGAGGCAAAGTTTCACCTTTTAGAATAGGGTTGAGTTTAGAGTCAAAAGTTGTAGAATGATGAGATAGAGCTTTTGGTGCTATGTATGTTGATATTTGAGTAGTCGGTTGAGTGCCTTAGCATGAAAACCAATGTAATTTTTATGCATTTATGGTGTTTTGCCTCTTTTTGGAAATTGCAAAAGGATGAATGTATGTTTGTATATTATGGTGGTCTTTGATGCTGCAGTAGGGAAGCGATATATGAATTGTTGTAGGAAATTCATTGTTTGAGCCTTACACGCAAACTGACATGGTACGGTAAGAGGCCTTTTTGACACTTCGACATAAAGTAGTCATGTTTACAGCCAAAAGTCTCAGAATTTTGAGATGAGTGTAATGATGATGGCATTTTCCTTATTTATTATGTTGCACATGTTTGTAATGGGGGGTTTGAAAACCATAGAGTTTCCACTGGTGCACATTTGGGTGGTATTTACCTTAATGTTAATGATGTAAAAGGTTGGAATTAGCCACTCTTGAAAGTGATGATGAGAGTGAGAGGCATTTTGTTCTATTCCTAAACCTTGTAAGCCTTGTTGGAAACATTGTAATGGGTCTTCCAACCACTGTGAGTGAGAGACATTGTTTTTCCTAGGCCTATTTAACAACATTGTAATGGGTCTTATAGCTACTATTGAGCAAGAGGCGTTGTTTTTCCAAGACCTGTTTTGGAAACATTGTAATGGGTCTTGTAGCCATTGTTGAGTGAGAGAAATTATTTTTTCCTAGGCATGTCTTGACAATCATTGTAAACTTTACCATGAGTGTTTTATAAACTCTTGGCAAGTATGGTACTGCTTTGAGATTTTTTCAAAAGTTGCAATCCATGTATTGCCAGCTACAAATTTGCATTGATGCAAGTGTCGGCATTGACATCCTCATTATGAGGTACAAAGGTGAAGAAAAAGAAGGGTGTGGCCTATCAAAGACATTTGTTATGCAGATCAAGGAATCAACTACGGATTTGCATTGATGCAAGTGTTGGCATCGACATACTCATCCCAAAGTACAAAGGTGAAGGACAAGAAGGGTGCAGCCTTTCAGAGACATTTTTTATGCATATCAAAGTATCAACTACAGATTTGCATTGATGCAAGTGTTGGCATCAACATCCTCATTCCAAAGTACAAAGGTGAAGGAGAATAATGGTGCATCTTGTCAGAGACATTTTTTTATGCAGATCGAGCAGTGGGGAAGTGCATCATGGAGTGTAAGACTCTTCCTAGAAGTTGGTTGCGTAGATTCAAGTCACATTTTCTCTCTATACTTTTGGAGGACCAAAAGTTCTTTTTGTGGGGAGGTATGATCTAGGAGGATCTCCGCCTATGTATTCATTACTTTGCAAACCATGGAGAAGATCATTAAAATGATAATTGATGATAGATGAGAAAAATTAAAATGAATGTTTAATGCTTCCTATTGTAAAAATGATTAATATTTTTTAGCATAATGTGCTCATGTATTTTTCATTTAATTTGTAAAAAGGAAATTAAAATTAGTTGTGAGAATCCACCTCACAAATTAGTTTCCTAGTTTTAAGG
>SNQJ01S0070877.1:15204-28887 GCA_010110895.2 Picea sitchensis
AGGATCTTGGTGCTTCAAATTTCATTTTGGGCATGGAAATTAAAAGAGATCAAAAAAAGAGGAAACTCTGGTTAAATAAGAGAAAATATGTCGAGACAATATTGCAGAGGTTTAATATGCAGCAATGTAAACCGGTTAAGGTTCCTATTCCTGTTGGTGTAAAGTTATCTGCGGATTAGTGTCCCAAGACACATGAAGAAGAGGAGGAAATGTCTCATGTTCCATATTCGAGTGCAGTTGGCAGTTTGATGTATGCAATGGTCTGTACTAGACTGGAAATTGCACATGTAGTGGGAGTTTTGAGTAGGTATATGTCAAAACCAGGGAAGGAGCATTGGACAACAGTAAAAAGGGTTTTCAGGTATTTGTGTGGCACTGTTAGCTATGTATTGTGCTACGAAGGAAGACCAGGATTGGACAAAGTGGTCAATATACATGGCTTTGTGGATGCAGACTGGGCTGGAGATTTGGATCGTAGGAGATCTACAAGCGGGTATGTGTTTAACCTGTTTGGAGGAGCAATAAGTTGGATGAAAAAAAGATAGGCTATAGTGGAACTTTCAACTACAGAATCTGAATACATGGTATCCACTCATGCAAGTAAGGAAGCAGTATGGTTACAAAGATTGTGTTCAGGTATTGGGTTGGTACAACAAGCTGTAAGGATAGAGTGTGACAGTCAGAGTGTAATTTTTCTGGCGAAGAACCCTGCTTATCATTCAAAGAAAAAACACATTGATGTTTAATATCACTTTGTGAGAGACATGATTGAAGAAAATAAGGTATCACTGATGAAGGTGGACACTTTGAACAATGTTGCAGACTCATTAACAAAATCCATGAGCACTGAGAAGTTCTCTTGGTGTAGAGGATCCATGGGCATTGTTGCCCTGGATTTTTGACTATGTAACCTTGTAACCCCTTGTATGCAAAGAAAACAACAAGTGGGAGAATGTTGGGTATGTGTTAAAAACAAATTCTTCCTCGAGAAACATGTCATGTATTTAGGTGGGTTTTCGGCACATGGTTTTTGCCGATGCTTTTCTATTTCCGGTTAAGGAATTAGGGTTTTGGACTAATTCAGGTCATTGGGTTAGGGTTTTGGATGCCTCTGGATCCTATATGTATATTGTATTGTAAACAATGTAACACTATGAATGAATATAGAATATGCTGGTTTTCCCAGTTTGGGTTTCTAGGGGAAAAATATTTGTGTAATGTTTGTATTTGCCATTGTATCTTTTCTGTTATTTTTTGAATATCTGTTTGCAGTAGATATTGTACAAAGTTATCATTTACAATACTGTGTGCCAATACCTGCTATTAGATCTATGGCATTATCCTTCGAGAATCCAATTGTGAGATCTCCTTTGTATATGATTCAATCACTGCAATATGGTTTCTAGAGCAACAATTTGTGACCCCATCCCAAGCACTGACCCACCAAATTCTCGGATCTACAATGCGTAGACAAACGTTTTTGCAACACAGCTACAAAAGACCATGCATTGTGACGATAACACTAAACACTTTCTTGTAATTGCGCTACTCTCAACACATAAACTATGAACTTATGGTTGAGCATAAATAGAGAGAAGATATTTTCACAACAAAAACTCATAAATACATCAACACATAGATGACTTAATATATTATGAGCTTCAACGTTGCGTGCTAATACATAATACAATAACTAAGATGAGCTTTTGCTCCAATGAATTTTGAACAACTTCTGCAACTTACAAAACACATAGTTTGAGCTCTCAGACTTCTCAGACTACTTACACAACTGATGCTATTTTCTAACAATCAAATATTCTCTTTGTTCTATTCTATATGCTATATCAACTACCTACAGAATCGAACCTATATATATTGAGACCAAAAACTTCCTGTAGAAGTAAGACAACTAAAAATAATTAAGACGACAATAAATTTCTACTGATTCTCTCATCTGAATAACAAAGCTCGAGAAAGATAAAGATCAACTCATTAAATAAACTCCTACTAACACTCTTTCTTGAGGTGTCTGACAAATACATTTTGCGTAAGCGTAAAGCTCACTACTTGTAATTAACATTTCCAACACTCCCCATTAAATATAAGTAGGTGAGTTTACAAAATAAAAAATTTACATCAAAAATTGAATTGACATGAACTGTCAAACATCTGCGACTGTGCCGACTTCTATACAAATATGCATTTTTTGAAATGCATATCTTGCCAAAGCTTTTGTGAATATATCTGTGACTTGTTCTTTTGACCTGCAAAATTCTAAGAAAATTTCTTTGTTATTTACCAATTCTGGTATAAAATGATACCTTGTATCAATGTGTTTTGTTTTCTTGTGAAACACATGATTCTTTGATAACATTATGGTTGAATTGTTATCACAAAATACTGTAGTTGGTTCCTTTTGTTCCTACAACAAATATTTTAACATTTTTCTCATCAAAACAACTTGACAAGTTGTGCGTGTAGTTGTGATGTACTCAACTTCTACTGAAGAAAGAGTCATAATGTGTTGCTTCCATGATGACCATGAAATTGTACCTGTTCCAAAATGAAATGTGTACCCAGAGGTACTTTTCCTGTCATCTATGTTTCCTCTACAGTCACTGTCAGTGTATCCAATAAGTCTGAAATTTTCTGAAGTAGATTAGATAATGCCAAAATATTTTTTTCCCTTCACATATCTCTTAATTTTTTTTCCTACCTTCCAATGTGATTATTTTGGAGTTTCCATGAACCTTGAAATTAGGCTCACTCCATACAGAATATCAGGCCTTGTTGTTGTCATATACATAAGACCGCCTACCATTCTTTTAAACAGAATGGGATGCACTTTGGAACCTTCATCTTCCTTACTTAACTTCAATCTTGTTATGATAGGTGTTGGGGATGATTTGGAATTTATCATGTTGAATCTTTTCAAAATTTCATGTGCATATTTAGATTTAGAAATAAATATACCATCTTTGTACTGGTGAACTTCAATACCCAGAAAATATATCATAAGCTCCAAATCAATCATTTCAAACTCATCCTTCGTGACTGACTTAAATTCTTCGATGCCAAAATCACCTATTAAAATAAAATCATCTACATATAAGAAAACAATTAACATATTACCTTGTTGATTTGCGTTGATGTACAGTGTTGGCTCACATTCACTTCTTTGAAATACATTCTACGTAAGGTAGGAATCTATACAACCGTACCAAGCTCTCAGAGCTTTCTTTAATCCATACATTACCTTCTTCAACCTGTATACTTTGTTCTCTTGTCCTAGAATCTCATAGCCTCGTGGTTGTTCCACATACACTTCTTCTTCTAAATGTCCATTAAAAAATGTTGACTTTACATCCATTTGATAAACATGCCATTTTTTCTGTGAAACAATGGACAACACAGTTCTGATTGTGTCCATGCGTGTAACTGAAACAAATGTTTCATTGAAATAAAATCCAAGCTTCTATGTAAACCCTCTTGCGACTGGCCTTTCCTTGTGCTTTTGCACATTTCCTTCTGCATCTTCCTCGGTCTTATAAATCCACTTGAAACTTATCACATCCTTGTATTTAGGTACATCTACCAATTTCCATGTTTGATTATTCTCTATGCATTTAATTCCTTCATCCATGGCTTCTGCCCATACATCATCTTTGACAACTTCTTCAAAATTTAATGGATCATCTATTTGTGAAAACAGAGAAAAAACTGGAAAATATTTTGCTTTGTCAACATTATAGATGTCGCACATACTTGTTGTCTTTGTTGGTAACATACTTGCTAATGTTGGATCTGGAGATGTAGAACTCCTTGGACTGCTTGCTAGAGTTTGTTACGCTCTAGTTGTAGACTGCACACTTGCAGATCTCACTAGAGTAGTTTGAGTTGGGATTTGTGTTGCAGTTCCAGGTGTAGAAGGAACCACACACTAAATTATAACTAGTGTTTAAACAAATTCTTCCTCTATGTCATCATGCCCAATAGCATCAATGATTCTGAATTTTCACTCTATACTCCCATCGCATGCTTCATTCTCCACAAATTGAACATTGTGATTGATTATGAATTTCCTTGTAATAAGATCATAAAGTTGGTATGCTTTTGTATCTTCATAGTATCCAACAAATATATATTTCTAGCCTTTGTTGTCTAATTTATTTCTCAGCTCATCTGGAACATGTGCGTATGCGACACAACCAAATACTTTTAAGTGTGTCACATTATGCTTCAATCATGTCGAGGCTTCTTGAGTAATTTTGTTTCTCACACTCTTTGTCGGGAATCTGTTCATAATGTATACTGCATTTGCTACTACCTTAGCCCAATACTCATTTGACAAAAGTTTGGCTACCAACGTACTGCACGCCATTTCCATGATGGTTCGATTCTTCCTCTCTACGACACCATTCCGCTGTGGTGTATATTGCAAAGTGAATTGCTTGTAAATGCCATGAGCTTTAAAAAAGTTATGAAATTCTCTTGAAACATATTCACCTCCTCTATCAGTTCTTATAACCTTGATATAATGACCACCTTTCTTCTCCACAAGTGATTTGAAATGCTAAAATAAAACCAATGCATCAGATTTATGTTTTAGGAAATAAATGCATGTTTTTCTTGAGAAATCATCAATAAATGTAGGAAAATAAGTACTGCCTCCTATAGATGTTGTTTGCATTGGTCCACAAATATATGAATGTGCAATTTCCAGTGGATTTTTTACTCTGTATGACTTGCCAACTCGAATGAATCTCTATGTTTCTTTCCAAAGATGCAGCATTCACATATTCTTTTTGTTTTTTCAATCAATGACAAACCTTTCACCATATCCTTTGTATGTAGCAGCTTCATACCACCAAAGTTCAAATGTTCGAATATGAAATTCCACAAGAAGGAATCATCCTATACTTCAGAATGGAATGTTTTTTGCATCTCTACGCCACTGTCTTCTTCTTTCTTGAAACTATGTGCAGTAGACTTTCTTCCTTGTAACTGTGCACACTTACTCCTTCACTTTATACTTTGAATGCAGTGCCATACTGTGCATATTTTGTGTCATATATATCTTGCGATGTATTTCTCTTCATGGATAACTTCAATGTTAATGGAAACATTTCATTGCTTGTCATCTGAATTCTTGCAATAAGCCAATTGCTTGAATATCTCTCCATAATCACACACTGATCATCTTCCATGTAGATTATGTATCTTTTCTGTAACAACTGTCCCGTGCTCATTAAGTTATGCTTTAGACCAGAAACATTATATACATCAGTCATAACTTTTTTTTCTCCTTGTTTAGTTAAAATGTTAATATTGCTTTTGCCTAAGACAATGAATTGGATATCTGCTCCAAGTGTAACTTTAGTTTGGAATGAATTATCCAAACTAGAAAAAAACTCTAAGTTTCATGTCATGTGATTACTGCAGCCTAAATCTAGATACCACATGTCACATGAACTTTCTTGAGAAACATTGCATTCAACTCGTGAGACTATAGGCATTGCTTCAACGTGCGCCATAAACATAGGGTTGGAGGTACTATTTGCATTGTTTGACTGATATTGACTTTTCTTGTTCTGATTATACTATCTCTTTCTGCACTGATATGCATAATTTCCATACTTTTTACAATAATGGCACTGAATCTTTGATTTATAAAATTTGTGATTACTTGGTTGACTTTTATTTGGATTTTGACCTCTTCCACCAGTATTTCCAGGAATGCTACTTCGTCCACCTCTAGAAAAACTTTTTCCTCTACCTCTAGAGTTACCTTTACCCCTTTATCTTCCACGAATTATAGATGACTACACGAAAAATGCATTTTCTAATGAAATATTTGACCTATTCAATCTGTGTTCATGATTAATAAGGGAGGATTGCAACTCATATAGACTAAATTGACTCAGATATTTGTTCTCTTCTAAGGTCACAACAAGGGTATCAAATTTAGGAGGAAGACTCCTAAGTACCTTCTAAACAACCTTTCCATCCTCTATGGTTTCACCATGAGACTTAATCTAATTTATCAGGCTAATAACATGAGTGTAAAATGAATTTACTCTATCTGAATCCTTCATTGACAAAGTTTCAAAATCTCTTCTAAGAATTTGTAGTTTTGAAGTCTTGACTTTGTCCATACCTTAATAATAAGTTTGAAGTATGTCCCATGCTTCCTTGGATTTCTTTTCTGATGCAAATCTTGGGATTATTCTCTCATGCATGGCTTGATGTATGTAAAACATCGCGTTCACATCCTTCTTCAATTGATCTTTCCAAGCATCCTTCTCATCTTGTGTGAGTGCATTGTATGTTTCCTGATCTGTTGATTCCACATAGCCATTTTCGAATATCTCCCATACATCCTAACCCCGAAGTAACACCTTCATGGTTAAGGACCATAACTCATAATGTTTTCCTATAAAAGTGGGAGGTTGCAGATTTGAGGTAGAAGCCATGATTTCACCTTACAATAGAGTTGTTTCTCTTTGAAACTTACTTTGATAAAAATTTCTCTCATAAACCTTCTCTGATACAAGATCTCATATCTACAACGCACATACAAACTTCTGCACAGTGTAGTTACAAAAGACTGTGCACTGTGACGATAACACTAAACATTTTCTTGTAATTGTGCTACTCTCAACACATAAAATATGAACTTAAGCTTGAGCATAAACAAAGAGAAGATATTTTCACAATAGAAACTCAACAATACATGAACACATGAATGACTTAATATATTATGAGCTTCAACGTTGCACGCTAATATAGAATAAAATAACTAAGATGAGCTTCTTCTCCAATGACTTATGAACAACTTCTACAACTTACAAAAGACATAGCTTGAGCTCTTAGACTTCTAAGACTCCTTACAGTACTGTTGTTGTTTGCTAACTATCGAATATTTTCTCTGGTCTATTCTATCTTATATATCAACTTACTACGAACTCAGACTTATATAGACTGAGACCAAAAAAATCTTGTAGAAGTAAGATGACTGAAAACACTTAAGACGATAATAAATTTTGACCGAGTCTCATCTGCATAATAGAAATCGAGAAATATAAAGATCAAATCATTAAATAAAATCCCGCTAACACTCTTTCTTGACGTGTCTGACAGACCGAGTCTGCATAAGCATAAATCTCACGACTTGTAGTTAATATTTCCAACACAAATCAGTCACCACAATATGGTGGACACCTTGGGCCGCATGGTTTTCCAAATTGGTTTGGAGCACTTTCTTTTGATGTTTTCATCGACATCTAGAATCCCACAAATAAATCGCGAGCTGCAAGATGAGGGGAGACAAAATGTTGAGCGAAAATACATCATCCCCTCTTGGCGTTCATCAACTACGGGTTAAGTGGCTAGGCTAGTTTTTATTGGTCTTATTTTATTTGTTTTGTCTATTCAAGTTTATTCACAAACCCTCTATGGTGTATGGGATATTCATTTCATATTATTAATTATAAACATTATTTTGATGAATGTGTGACAATCTCATAGCCCATGGAACGATTCAAAATTCAATGTTTTTGAAGGCTAATTCCAAGACCTGCATCAATGTTCCAATCATAGTGCCTTACAATTAAAATGTGTACATGTTTTATTTTTTTGACTTTCATGACACAATAATGGTGAAGGCCGAATTCCTTTGTTGACACTTATTCTATACCTTTAGTTTTTTTTAATATATATATATNTATTTTGGTTATGTTAGTATATTTAGGTCCATAGGTGTACATCTATTGGAAATGGACACATTTAATGATATTTTAATTATAAATTTGAAAATTATGGCTACCAATGGAAGATGTTGGCATATTCTTTGTTGTCCTTCCAAATCAATGAATGAGATTTTTTTTTTTTCCAAGTAGAAATTGTTCTCAAATTTATATAAAGTATAAACTTTTTTACAATGACATCGGCAAGCCATGAGTCATAACAGCCATGATCAGAGTGAGGATCTGTTCACAGGTCTCCCAAGAGCTCAATAAAAAGTGCCTTCCAAATACTAGCTTGTAACACGCATACACGTGTAGACATACATAGGGTGCCAGATGGGCCAGAAAGAGATTTTAGAGAATACAGTCCAAAGACTTGACAAAAAGAGGCCGATGGCAATCAGAAGATGTTGAAAGAGGTGATTTGACTCTCTTTCCCATTATCGCAATGGAAAATCGAGAGCCGACCTGTCACTGCGCCAAGGGCCCGTTTGGAAAGAGCATCAGCATCTTTGTTGTGGGATCGGGAGATATGATGGAGCTTTATGTCTATGAAAGAGTGGTAGAGCGCACGAGTCTTTAGTTTCCAACCTTCGATGTGTATGGAGCGCAGATTGCTATTGAGATTTATCCAATTGATAATAACACTCGAATCGCCTAATACAAGAAGATGATTGATTGACCAGCAAGAGGAGAGAAAGAGGGTAGCCCACAGACCCAGAAGCTCGGCCTTAGTGTTTGTGCCCTCTCCGCAATGTAGAAACCATTTTGTAATCCTCGAGGAGTGTGTTTTGAAAGTGCCTCCTGCCCCGCAGCAGAGGCCTGTTGAGAGAACCGCCCCATCAAAATATGATAGCGTGTATCCCTCATCCAGTCTGAAGTCGAGAGCTCTGTAGATGGTAGATTTAGGAGTAATCTGTTGAAAATTGAAGGAAGCTAGAATACGGTGAATGAGATTTAATATTCATAACTTGCATTTATAAATGAATCCCTTATTTAAAAATAATTAATATGTATGCAACCTTATATTTCCATGTTTGAGTGATTAGGAGACACTACCTCAACCTCATTATCATGGATGACACATATCATATAAACTTGGCCTCAACCTCATTACCATGGATGACACATATCATATAAACCTAGGATAGGTGGGATGCGAATCATCGCATCATGGCCTGATGCCACCTTTATCCTACGTTCAAACCTGTTGCATACATTAATAGATGAGTTATCGTGTGCGGTAATGGAGGATGCATTTCATTGAAGCATGGGTTTGGTAATAGAGGATGCCAAGCATCCTAAAACACAATTGCAGGTGGAAGAAGGTCATGATTTAAAATATTCATTCAGTGGCATCTCGCATTGAGTGTATTTAAGGTCTCATAATAGAATCCATAGAATATAGGAATAAATCCACTACATAAAGTACAAAGACATGGATTGATCATCTTGTTGAGCTAAATCGGCGATTGGAATATCAGAAAGAAACTGGAAGATAAAAAACGTTTCCCCAAGTGTTCAATGTCTAGGTTAGGTTTTCAAGCGTTTGTTATTTTTTAGAGAAATCATTCAATGGACAAATGAATGTCTCATTACATAAATGTTTGTATTACATAAATTTTACACTTATTTTTATTTTCTGTGGTCTGTGGCCTCATACAGATGCGGCCTCAAGTTGTTGGATAAGGTAAGTTATATCCATGTTTCACATATTCCAAATATATTTGGGAAAATTTTGTTTTTGTTTTCATAGAATGTGTTACACAATACTTTCTGAAGCCGAAAGATGCCCACGAATAGATGGTGACCATACACTTGTTCACAGTTTAATGGCCATTTGCTTAGATATTTTTAAGGGTCGATTAAAGGTTGATTGTACTACAAAGGTTCATGCGTGATATTTTTCTATTTACATGCAAAACCCAAATTAAATTTATTAGGGTACTAGATCAAAAGAAAGTAATAAAACAACATATAAAAGATTGTGAGAAATGCATGTGTTTTTATAAAATATGTTGCATTTAATTCATTTATATTTATTTTTATTTTTTATATCATGCTTTATATATATATATATGTTTCAATTTAATTTTCTTAAATGTCTTTTTATATGCTTCTTATAAATTAACATATTTTAATTTGTGTATATATGTGAAGTTTTTTTATTACATGATGCACACTTTTAAATATATATGATGTGTTTATATGCTCTGTCTATATGTTGAGTTTATAAATGATGCATTTATGATACATGTTTAGAAAGGATGAGTACGATGATTTTATATATAGGTGTTTTCGTTTTAGTTCTCGTATATATATGATGGTTATTAAACATATTTAACTAGCATACTCCTAAAACAGGGGATAGGAAACATTGAAGTAAAACAGGGGATAGGAAACATTGAAGTGGATGACATCTATCCAATACACGCTCATGACATCTATTTAATATAGGCAGTTTCCATGTATTCCCTAAAAAAACATCGAGTCTTATGTATCCCAAAAATAGTGGAAATTTCAGAGAAAGCATTTACAACATATCAAATTTTTAACTTAACATAGAGCACATGAAGAAATCTCAGCACAATGATCCCATGCAAAGAATAGTGTCTCGCTTTGTCGATGCTCTAGAAAAACATCTCTCTAAGGTTATCGAACCAAAAACCCAATTCCAATCTAGAGATGAATCCTATAATTTTTCAAGGATTCAACCATTCCTTACAAAGCTTTGAATGATACAACACAACAATTACTTTGCTTTGTACCATCACAGATAGATTTCTTAATGAAATGACTCACTCCACCACTCATAGCTTCAAATTTTGGTCCAACAAAAACAAAACTTATGATAAATAAAGATTCCTTCCTCCATAATCTCTATCATTATTTTTATTTGTACTGCCGAAAAGGAGGATTCCTTCCTTGAAGACTACCACTCACTGTGTTTTATCCTTTGACTTGTCTTAATGAGGCCATCGCAAAGTAGATGATAGAGTTTTAGTCAAGCCACCAACCAATCATACCTTTATTGATAATTAAATAGAGTTGGATGAGTAGTCATCTAATTAGATAAGGATCAAAGATATATTTCTTAAATGAAGGGTTCCACCGCTAATAGCTTCATCTTTTGATCAAACAAAAATAAAAAATCCGATCATAGCTTCATATTTTGGTCAAATAAAAATAGGACAGAGATATTCCTTACAAGTTACTTCACTACTCTCTTTTATCTCATGACATAAAACAACAAAACATGATGTTACACATAATTGATGACATCTCATGTAGTGAAAAATTTACCAATCATGACAATTCAGAAAACATGCAACTATCATGTCTGAGTAGAAAGTTTTTTAAAGATATTTTCCTTCTAACAAATGAAACTTCAAATTATTTGAGTGACGGTTGTACTTCACAAACTAAGCTAAACTTGATTTTATGTAGATTTTGTGCCTAAGTTCATTATTGGGCATACACGCATCCAAAATCTCAATATTCAAGACTAAATTTCATATTTCCCAAGTTGCAGAAACCTCTTATCGACCATAACAAGAGGAACCATATTTTACATAAGTTTTAAATTTGAAAATTTTTGACAGTAATGTTGAGATTCAAATTCAAAACCAATACAGAAAAAACTGCAAAATTCTAAAAATCAAATCCCCTGTGCATCAATGGTTAACAAAAATCTACCTCCATATCCACATATTGTTGGATATAATGAAGAAGAACTTACAAGAATTTTGTGAAATGTGAACCAGTTCCTAATTCGATAAATTGCTTTGAGAGAAAGCGTTAACCTGGCTCTGTAATTTGTTAGCCATATCAATTTCGATGGAATTAATATGTGATCTAGATGTTGTAGTGCCGACTGAATTGACAAAATTATCTTCTAAATTGTTGCAGAAGGTTGTTGTATGCAGGTAATTGGGGCGAGTACCAAATAATCCATTTATGGCAACAGGGAACCCCAAGGACAAATAATCGAGAGTCAATAGGACAAAGAGATTGATATTGTTTTCGATTCAGCCTGGCTGATTTGGCTGTGGATTCAACAAAGAGGGGGACTCCTTATTGCTTCTTTCGAGGGGAAACTCGTGATCGATTGAACCATTTCTTGGAAATCAATGGGATCTACCCTCATAATCGTGAGAGGATCTTTGTTTACCCTTCACAACTTCCTCTTGTAGGGATTTCGTATGCTGGAATGATACAAGAGTCCAAATATTCGTAAGGAAGAAAAATGGGAGTCAGAGGATGAAGTCTGAGGGTTTCCTTCACCATTGCTTGTTTTTCCTACATAATACCATACATGATAATGAAAAACTAAGCTTAAATTTAAGTGCATACCCATATATTGAACAACATGATAACATATGAATATCCAAGGATAACCAACATCTTTAACTTACTATAAGTCAGGATTTTATGCTATCTCATCCCAGATTGACCTGCAACCTAACTATATATACCAAAATTCCTACGGCTGAAGGTCTAACTGATTACATTGCTCTTCTCGGTTTCCCGAGGTCCAAGTCCCTGAAACAATCGGATTAGATCAACGGTCCTCAATATCCCACAACCAGCGGATGAGATCCTATTCTTGACTTCGCACTTCACGTTGACAAAGGAATGGCTTGCACTATTTTTCGGAAAACCTCGAACTTCACTACAGTTGTATGGTGAGTTCACATTTCGTGATTGTTGGCTGCTCCATATTTTGGGATTTCGAGCCTCAGGATAGAGAAGATACCTTCTCTAGTGTTCCCCTTATTCCAATGCTCGAAATTGTGAGTCCTTTGAGACCAAATCGACGGTCTAGACTTCCTTGGGGTCAATGATCCAGATCCTCTCTCGCATTTCGTGACTTCGCGACTTGGGAAAAAAACTCCTTCTGAGCTTCTGACGCTTGATTTCTGAGTTCCCAAAATCATCTGTTGACGGTCCAGATCTCCTCAAGCAATAATGGTCCAGATCTCTTTCAGCACCAACGTTCCAGATTTCAGGATTTTGCACCTCGGGGTAGCGTAGAACCAAGTGTTCCCCTTCTTTGGATACCCGAAGTTGCAATTCCTTCAGGGTCATATCGATGGTCCATATTTACTTGGGGTCAATGGTCCATATCCTCTCTCGCATTTCACAATTTTGTGACTTGGGTAGACAACTCCTTCTGAGATCTTAACTCCCGATTGGTGAGTTCCCAAAATCATCGTTCGGTTGAATATCTTCTGCATTTGTAACAGCCCGCTCTGGCGCACTGAGAAACTTATTCTTTGAGGACACTTGCTCGCAAGTGATCTGGACTTTTCTGATGTTAAAACATTTATACTTGATTATGATGCGTTATGATAGACGACATGAGGTTTTACTATTTGATGTAGACAGGTGCTATTAACTCAGTTTTATTGAGTGTCTAGGGTTTTGGACCTTGATGATGCAGAGGCATCAGTGGAACTCCCTTGGACTCTAGATTGAGTCAGGGAGTGTGCTATTGGGTTGATTTATTTACTGTGATATTTCATTAGATTTGATGATATGATGGTGACATTTCTTACATGATTTTTGATGATGCAGGCTGACGATAGCTTGCCAAACAGACTCACATATGGAGTAAAGGGGACACACACGATTTCCAGAGAGGTTGAGGGAGAGGGGTGGACAGCAGCCCTGCCACCGCCTACTAGCACTCCCGTCGTGGCTCAAATTGTAGGTTAACGATTACCTAGTTCGAGAGGATCCACGATGTCGTGAGGGAGGACTACGACAGTCACTCACGATGATTCTAAGGGGCACACAATAAGGCGGGGGCCTTATTCCTTAGAGCCCTTAGTCTCCCACAAGTTCACATGGCGGAGTGTTGACTCCAGGGGTTATAGATGTCTACCAATCAGTCAAGTTGGCGAGTGGCACCCTTGGAGCACGTGGTGCATCCTGA
>SNQJ01S0070877.1:43475-53704 GCA_010110895.2 Picea sitchensis
GTTGTTGATTGCTTGGAGTAAATACTTTCAATTATATGCTTAAATGATCAGTACTTTCTCTTTCTTTATGTTTTATAAAGCTTTGATTTAATTTTGAACAAACCAACTCTTGTATGAGTGGTTTTCAATTCACTATCTTTGTAATATAACTTGATTTTGGGAGATTCAACTCTATCATGTGTGATATGAGTATTTGGATCCTGGATTAATTTAAACATTATTCACCCTTGTAGTGAAAGAAACATCTTTGATTCGAACGCATTATGAACATGTAATTCCCAAGACTGTATGGACAAGTAACAAGTTGCTCACATCTTGGCTTTAGACTAGCGTGACACTATTCCATTACGTTTTTCCTTTTGTATTATGGAATATTAATATGTTAAACACCTTTAGTCTTATTAGCATATGATGTTTCATTTTATTCAACACTTTAAACTTTGTCTATAATTTGTTGTTCATATATTGTATCTGTGATCATTATTTCATTTTAATATCATTGATTAAGGCTTGATGTTCAATTGATGTGTTATATGAATGGTTCATGTTAAATTTCTTTTACTATAAGCACTCATGAATACAATGTCACCAGACCTATATGTTTATTTCTCTTCTCTTATATCATTGCTCCAAAAATACCTTGAGTTTATTCTGGGAATGTTAGCACAAGCCTATTACATATTTCTCTCACAGGAAAGATAACTGTAAGTTTGAATTGTGTAGAGATATGGACACATTATGTGAATAAAATCAGGTTAGTTTTATTCGTTGTTTTATTAATGAAATAAGACAATTTAAATTGGTTGTGACTATTATTCTGTTCTTGTTTCAGATTATGTTTTATTAGTATCTTTTTGAGTTCTTAGATTTTAGATTACTAAACAAAAAATATAAAAATATGTGCTTTCTTTATCTACTTCATTAAAAATTGCAAAAACATTGATTTCGCGAGACATCCACAAAAAAATGCAATTTGTAAATACCCTGTTCATATTTATGTTTATGTTTTAACACTTGTAAATAATTAAATATGTGTACATAGTATCATAGTTATAGCTTTAGAATAGTTTATTTCTTTTCTTTGATTTAGGAACCTAGTTGGCTAACAGAGCCATTAAACCAGTCAGGATAGATCATACCAAATGGCTTGGGTTAATTAGACAACCCCGGTCTGGATCTATCCTTCCAGTTGACGGTGTGTCACTTATGCCCGTCAACAAATGGTGCTAAAAGGAGGGCCGAATTTAGTTGATGGCATGTGGAGGTTGCAAGAATACTCCCACACACACTCACTCCCCTGTCATAAGGCATAGTCGCTCAGAGAATAACGTTACACTTGAAAAAACAACTACCTCAAATGATAACTCTGAGATTCCCGTTGAACCAGTGACACTAGTTCCTCAAGGGTCCGACGTCCAAGGAATTTTTCATCGGTAACTCATAAGAACACATAGTTCTTTAGCCCATATCAGACAACCTGGTAGGCCACTTAATCAACCCCTTGATTTCTCGGACATCCGAGAACAACTTCAAGGCACCGGTCTGCTCCAAAACGTGTTAGGTGAAAATACTACCAATCCTACTGAAACACCTATCCTCAGAGCCAGAGGATCAGGTATTCCACCTTCCCCACTTGATTCATCTCCATCCTCTTCAGGAGGAGAGTCTTCTGACGAAGTTAGTTCTTCATCAAAACCATCTCAGCCTTCGACACCTCCAAATCCCATGTAAAATCAAAACAACCCTGCTAGACCTTGGCTTGATCAAGATGTCGTGGTTGTACCCGGACCTCAACATCCATTACCTAAACACCCAGAGAAATGGTTGCCTAGATTTGATCCAGATTCTAAACAATCTACTGAGGATCACATAATTTTTTTTATGTTGGCCATTAGACTCCAGAGTGTTGAACACAAGGATGTTGCATGCATATTATTCCCATATACTTTTGAGGGAAATGCCTCCACATGGTATTTTTCCCAACAACTTGAGACCATCATCTCTTTGGACAAGTTTGAAACTTGTTTCTTGGAAAAATTTGGAGATGATAAATCTCCTGAAGTCTTGGTTATGGAACTCTCCAGTCTGAAAATGAATCCTAAGGAAAAAGTGAAAGACTTTAACCAAATATTTCTCACTTTGAAGAATAAAATACCTGCAGAAAGTCTAATTGTTGCATATTATACTAAAGCCTTGCCCAATAATATAGCCATATGGGTCAAAAGGGATAAAAAGAACACATTGTTAGAATCCTTTGAGGAGGCAAGCCAAATTGAAAAAGATATATTAAGCTTAAAAGAAAATCTTAGCAGTGAAGTTGAAACAACTTCATCTTCTAAAAAGAAAGTAGAAATTCTCGCTAGGCCACCCCAACTTAAGAATCAACAAGAAAATTTAGACTTAGAAAGTTTGAAAAAAGCTTTCCAAAAATTATCCAATTAGGTTATTGACCTGAAGAGATCAGCTGAGGAGGCATCAACAAGCAAAGGAAGTTTTAAACCTCCTTTCAGAAAACCTTTTCCTCTCAACTGGCCAAACCCGACCACAGAAGGTCTAAATTTTGAAAGTTTACAATATGCTTTGCAAACCATCTTAGAATCTCATGATAATTCTTCTTTTGTTCCTCCTGATAACTATGAAGATATAGTAGAGGAAGGGGTACCAGAAGAGGAAGATTCATCTCCTTCTATTTTTGGTCACCTATCATATAGTATTTTCCAAGAAAACTTTGAAACTGTCCACCCCTACGATACAAGAAGAAAAACCCAAAACAAACCCTCTTCTGAAATGAGTAAAAATGTGTTTCCAAAACAATCAATGAAAGCTGAAATTAAACAAAGCTTAGTAGCCCCTATTTTAGAATACGCTTTAATTGAAGATCTAAAAAAATTGAGGGCTAATATTTATGTTTTTGAGCTATTGAAATTTTCCCTTATTTTGCAGAAAATGCTTCAAAGTATCATTGAAAACAACAAAAAGAACGATCCCGACAACAAAATGTCAGCAAAAATTGATTTAAATACTGCCAAAAAGGTCCCAACTAAAATAACATCTGAACCTCCAGAGAAAAGGGACTTAGCGGAAAAAACTATAGGAAATGTAGATAAAACTGTTTTAGGGACAACAACTAAAAATCAACAGAATTTTGTTGTTAATGCTCGGGAAAATGTCCCTCCTTTTTTGTTAACCTTTGAAATTTTTAACCGGAATGTACATAATTTCATGGTCGATTTTGGTGCATCATAAAATGTGATGCCTCTATATGTTTGCCAAAAAATAAATGCAGAAGTTAAACCTTCTGACCTTAAAATCATTCATCTAGATCGAACTAACATTAAAGTAATTGGTGAGATTAAAAATGTACTAATTAGACTATCATCCAATCCAAAAGTTCATCAGATAATTGATATTATCGTTTATGATATCACCAAAGTTTATGGTTTGTCCCTAAGAAGGGATTGGTCGGAGCAGTTTCACGGTTACTTTGCCACTGATTGGTCTCACTTGTGGTTGTCTGAAAATGGACAACCCAACAAAATTAGGATAAACAAAGAATGTTATCTCAAACATACCATGACAAATATGAATGATGCAAATGAACCTTTCATTACATCTGCTAATTCATTTGAAATGCAGGGAACGAATACCTTCTTCGGTAATTTCAAGACCAAAATCTCTCCTATCACTAATTCTGCGCAACAATCTGAATTTGCAACCTACACTCATACATTATCTTTGGCTAACATGCCAAGTACTTTCGACGAAGCACAAATATGGTCCTTATACTTTGACAGATCCAATTCCAAAGAAGGAGCAGGCACTGGTTGTGTACTCATCGATGCTATAGGTAATAAGAATTTTATTTCTTTCTGGTTAGAGTTTGAATGTACTAATAACACGGTTGAATACAAAGAACTTCTACAAGTACTCAGGAAATCTTTGGATATGGACATGTGCGAAATTTGACAGTATTTGGTGATTCAAAAATCGTGGTTAGGAAGGTAATAAACGCCATACATTGCTTATCACCACATCTAAAAATCTACCAGACAGAGGTATGGAGTTTGATGAATACATTTTTTATCATTTAACATAAATTCCATTCCTAGGTTGAGTAATTCAGAGGCTGATTTATTGGCCAATGTTGCTTCTATGCTATTTCCCACAGAAGGTCTTTCCACTAATGTGTTTTCAATTGAATTGTTGTTCAAACCATCGATCCTGGATAACATTACAAATTGGAGAGTATTCGACGATGACCAACATATTATCAACTTCCTGCATATGGAAGATACCTTCGAAGGTACAGTCATTGATGAAGGAACTCACAATGAAAACCTCTGAAACTTCACGGTAATATCAGATACTAGATCTCCTGAATCGACATCTAATCTGGTAAACTCTATCCCTAGATCCATTGTAAGACCGGAATTTTTTTATGACTTGCATGATAAATTTAGAGGCACAATTAATTGTAAAATGAATAGTTCTTCTTTGATTTATGAAACGGTTAATTTTGGAATGAAGGACACTCCTCAAAATATTAATCTGGGAATGAGATGTTCCAAGCAAGAACGACCTGCTTTTATAAAATTGTTTAAAGAATTTAAAGACATTTTTTCTTGGATGTATGATGACTTGAAAAAATTTGACCCCAATATCATACAACATGTCATCCCCTTGAAACCCTAGACACAACCTTTTCAACAGAAATTGAGGAAGATGCACCCTAAATTGGAACCCACTGTAAAAAAAGAACTGAATAAATTGCTAATTGCAAGGATAATTTTCTCGGTGAGGCACACACAACGGGTGTCTAACCTAGTCCCTGTGAGGAAGAAAAGTGGTGAAATTTGACTCTGTGTCGATTTTCGAAACCTAAACCGAGCATCTGATATATATAACTACCCTGTTCCTCCAATGGAACAAATTCTCCAGCAGGTGTCTGGTTCCTTGGGATACAACCAGGTCCTCATGTCTCCCTCAAATCATCTTAATACCACCTTTCGCACCCCATGGGGCAATTATGCCTACAGGAAAATGCCCTTTGGATTGATAAACGTCGGGGCCAATTTCCCGAGATCAATGGACATTGATTTTCGTGGCCTCATTAACCAGTCATCCGTGGTCTACCTTGATGATGTCACTATATTCTCTAAAAATAAGAAAGATCACTTGTATCACCTCAGGTCTATCCTGGAACGATGTCACAAGTTCGACATATCCCTCAACCCTAATAAATCGGTCTTTGCAGTGGAGTAAGGTAAAATTCTTGGGTTTATAGTGTCTAAGGAAGGAATGATTATTGACCATGAAAGAACCCAAGGTATTGGTAAAAACCCCCCTCCTTCCAAAAAATCCATGCAGTCCTTTTTGGGCAAGATTAATTTTGTCAGAAGGTTTGTTCCAAGTTTCTCGAAAATGGTAAGACCATTACAAAATTTAATTAAAAAGGATGTTCTATACCATTGGGGACCACAAGAAAGTTAGGCTTTTGACTCAATTAGAAAAGAAATAATAGAATCCCCTTCCTTGATGAGTCTCGATTTTTCTCAGGATTTCACTCTTTATAACTTTTCTTATGACCGATGTTATGTTGTTGTGTTAACACAAAAGAATGTTGAAAGCAATGAAATACCCATTTCCTTTGTGAGCTCATCTTTCAAAGGAGAAGAGCTTAACTACCCAACAATAGATCAACATGCGTATGTTGTTTTCAAAGAAGTGAAACACTTCTGGTCATACCTGTTGAAATCTAGAACCAAGGTTATTGTTCCTTATCCATCTGTAAGAAACTTGTTATTACAAAAGGAACTAGTTGAGAAAACGAAAAAATGGATGACATCATTATAGGAATATGATCTCGAAATAAACCTTGCACAGATTGTTATAGGTCAAGGCCTGTGTAAGTTAGTGGCTGATTTAGTTGAAGAACAATAAAGTCAAATAAACACCTCAACTGTCAATAATCCAGATGTAAAACAAATCAGTTGTGCACAAGTTACTGCCAATTCTTGGTATGAAAACAATAAATTTTATTTGACACATGGATCTGTTCCTCGTAATCTTGATCCTAAAAACAAAAGGGCATTTAGACATAAATCTACATCTTTCCAGTTAATCAATGATGTATTATTTCGAAATAACTTCGATGGTGTTCTTATGCGTTGTTTAGAAAAGAAAGAGGCAGAAAAAGTGTTATTTGAACTCCATGTGGGATAAATCGGTGGTCATTTCGGTGGAGATACAACTGCCCACAAAGCATGAAGAGATGGGTACTATTGGCCTACTTTGTTTGAAGATGCCCATGTGTTGTGTCGCAAATGCATAATCTGCCAAAAAGGCTGCAGGACGGGTGAAAAAGGTAGCATTCTCTTTGTAGTCTGTTACTGTAGATTCCCCTTTTCAGCAATGGGGCATTTACATCAGAGGACCAATTAATCCCTCTTCTTCTCAGCAGCACAAGTATATTCTTACAACAACGGATTATTTTACCAAATGGTCCGAAGCTACACATTTGAAAGTGGTGAATACAAATCAGGTAGTATCTTTCCTTAACTCCCACATCATCACTTGATTCAGCATCCCTGAATATCTGGTTCTTGATAACGCCTCTTACTTTTCATCCGTTGATATGAACGTTTTTTCTCTAGAAAAAAATATTAAATTGAAGTATTTTGCAAGCTACTACCCTTAGGGAAATGGCTTAGCAGAATCAACAAACAAAAATTTGATCAAGATTATTAAAAGGACAGTTTTAGAAAATCACAAGAACTGGCACAATGCATTGTATAATTCACTTTGGGCTGATAGGGTAACCCCAAAATCATCTGTTGGTAATTACCCTTTCTTCCTCGTCTACGGGAGATACTCAATTCTCCCTCCACATGTTTTACTTACCTCTCTGCAACTGTCGCAGAAAGTTCAAGAAGAGGAGTGCCCTCTAGAAAATTGAATAAATTCCTTATTAAAACTGGAGGAAGTGAGAACACAAGCAAAGAAAAATCTGGATCAACATCATCAAATTGTAAAAAGCTGGTTTGATTCAAAATATTCTTCATATAGGAATTTTGATGTCGGATATTTGGTTCTCAAGTGGGACAAACCTCACGAGGGAAAGGGGGAACACACCAAGTTCTAGAATTTGTGGTTGGGACCATTTGTAATTTCTGAAAAATTGGGTCCCAGCTCTTTCCATCTACATAATCTGGAGGGACAACCAGACACTTTCCTAGTGAATGGAAAGGCTCTCAAAAGTTATTTCACCTAATGATTTCATAGCCACCCTCTTGTACATATTTCTAATTTTCTTTTATGTTTTGAATTTTGGTTGTTTTCATTTTGCATGATTTTGATTTGTTTTCCAAATAATCACGTCCGAGTCACCATTTCGTTTGTGGAAGGGGAAATCATAATTTTTATCCATGAACAATAATAAACAACTCCTCAAAGCACCAGTGCTTTAAATGCTAAAACTCGGATTAGCATAAGTAAATTTCTGTTCAAAACAATGTTCCTGGTTTCTCTTTAAAATTATGAGAAGACACGATTATCATTAATAAAACTCTTAACGTTGTCCCTAATTTAAAGAAACCAACTCAATTATAGCTTCCTGTCCTTGAGATGGTTTCTTAACAAAAATATAAGTGTTTAGATCATGATGAAGGTCATTAAACGAGAAAATAAGTTGTAAAGGATCAAGTTTTGTTTGCAAAATCTGAAATTTTCAGTATCACCCCTCTCTCTTGAATATCATAAAGTTTCTGCAAATTTATAAACAAATTCTAGAGAGTTGAAAGCACTGCAAGGTGTGGGAAGTGTTTGTAAACCCACCAAGACACTGAACAGGTATGCTGGCAGCGGGTAAATGCATACATGATTCCAAGGCAACTTTTTTGGAGTACTGAACAGACCTGCTAGAAGCAAAGCAATGTTGGGTTTAAGAAAATTTTCAGGTATGTATTTTGGAATTGATAAAAAATAATGATGTTCTTTATCCTGAATGGATGACTCTTGGATAGGACATAGGTGTTAGAGTGGGTTAAATGACATCCTTGCCGAGGCTATGGATGCCTACTAGAAGCAAAGGCCTTGTCAACAGTATCAGTGTCAGCTACCTAGGCATCATTCCACTCATAATCGAGACTTGATACCATATTTCATTTTTGACAGAAATACATCTGATGCTAGACTACATTATTTTCTGAGTTTTGATCATAATGCTTGACCTGTCGTAAACTGTTTCTTAAAATTTTATTTTTCTGATTTACACTAACATGAATTTTCCAGTGATACAGAGATAACTGCTTCACCCAATATGTCGCCATTGTTGGAAGCCACACATAATTTTTGGATATTTAACACTTTCGAAAGATATTACAGTTTCCAAAGCTACCATCGTCTCCAATTTGTAAACATTTTTTTCAAGTTTCTAAATGAATGTTGGATTAAAGTCTACCTTATTCAATCTTTATTGTTTGCATTTTCGTTTGTTTTAATTTTAATTCATGACTGTAAGCATGAATTAAACATAAAACTTGGCTTGCTTTAATAATTTTGTGCCTTAGAATTTTTTTATTTTTTTTTAAATCCACCCATATGTAATTGAAATTCAAATCTTATGAAATGGTTGATTAATCCATTATCGATTTTTTGTGTTGATATGGTTGTTATGAATTCAATGGTTCAATAGTTCATTGTCGAATTGTTTTGATGGATGAAGAACCTTGGTTAAAATATTAATACTCTTCTCATGAGTTTAGTGGTCATATCATCATTCATGTCAATGAGTATAGACCTGTTTGTTACATATTATTTTCATCATCCCTATGAATGTTAATGACGTAAACCTATATGTTGCCTTCAGAGGGGTCAGTGGCCTGAATTCCTAAAGAGACAAGGGAGAAGAACTTTTCCTGAGAAAAGAAGTTTCATTTTCCTTTGGAAAAATCCTATTAAAGAGGATGTTCACAGGTTTCTATATAGGCAGGGTGTGAGAATGCATGATTCTCACAGGTTGCATCACAGATGGGTTGCGAGAGGTTTGCAGGTTGCTCTATAGGCAGGGTGCGAGAATGCTTACACGTGAGAAAAATGAGCTTTTTCTTGAATCTTCTAGAAGGAGAAAATTCCATGGTGAGGTGGCATCCGAATGGTTTGGATCTTACTCTCTTTTATGATTTAGTGGGATCATCCTAACCTCCTCACCTTATCCTCTTCAACTTATAAAATGAGAGGAGCTCTCATGGAGAAAGTTAGCTTTGGAGGTTTTGGGATTGGCTAAGTTGGTTTTGGCTTCGAATTATTAGCTTGGGTGGAGTGTCTTTGAGTGTTTCCTTTGTCAAGATAGATTTTGAATATTATCATATCTATGCTCTCAGAATTATTGGAGTGGAAGTGCGTGGGGAATGGAGGATAGATGGAAGGGATCTTACGAAATCAAGGCCACGGTTGTAATCTCTCTTTCACATTTAATATGATACAGTAATATGATTCTTTCCTATAAAGTTTGTTGTGTTTTATTGTATGATTCCTTGATCACATAAATAAGTTTATATTGAGTTTATGCTATTACTATCACTTTGGTTGGTTGCGTTCTTTTGCAGGATCATCATTGTATGAGCGTTGGAATGAAGCTAGGATGGCGATGGCGAGAGGAAGCGACATTTAAATGGTATGTCACCCATCCCTCTTTTGTTAGTAAATTCAATATCTAAAACTTAAGGAAAGTGTCATGTTCTGGTGTGTTTTGTTCTAGATCCAGGTGGATCTAGGGAGATCAGTTAGTGTCCACACCTACCAATTTGTTCGTTAACAAAATTGGTGACTCCACTGGGGAACAGATTGTTTCCTAGTTAGTCTAGTTTTGCCTTCCTTTGATTGCTTGTTTTCTGGTTTCTAAGTCTGTGGTACATCCATCCAGACTCTCTGGATCTAGAGGTTCACTTAGATTCCCTATCCTTTTTCAAAATTTTCTTTGATTACAGACATTCTCGCACTGTACCTCTCTACAGCTTGTGAAAACCATTGATTTTCGCACCCTGCTGTTAGATCCAGTGTGAACTTCTCACACCCTACCAGTGTCTAGCCTGCGAGAATACCTAATTCTTGCATTGTACTCTATTGCTAGTGTAACATCCCACTCTGACGCACTTACCAAACTGTTATTTGAGGACACTTGCTCGCAAGTGATCTGGATTTATATGATGATAAAACTTTTCTTTCATTTG
>SNQJ01S0070878.1:8768-47268 GCA_010110895.2 Picea sitchensis
AAGAAGTTACTGAAAAGTTTGCTGTCATAAAACAACAAGCCATTGTTAGACAGTTGAAACTTAGAGCCAACTTGAGGTCAAAGACAGACTTAGTTGGCAGCTTGTTAGGACCTGGAAAATCTTCACCACTCAATCCTTTGCCCTTTCTTATTACCCAAGTTCCACAAAGTGGCAAGGGGAGGGAATATGGGGCAAAGGCGGGGTAAATTTTCTTTACTTTGCAAAATAAAAGGAAACTTTAAACAGTAGCCAACACGATTTTGCAGGATGACATAGCCACTCACATGCAAGGTGTGGGCAAACAAAAATTAATTAATTTAAAACAAATTAACCACACTACTTTGGCACAAGGTAGAGGACAAAGGCTTCCAATTTTGTGGAAAAGGTGGACAAAGTTAACTAAAGAAAAATTCAGAAAATTATTTCTAATCCTAGCTGGTATGATTTTGCAAGGATGACAGAGCCAAGCACAATGCAAAGTGTGGGCAAAAAATTATTAAAATTGTTACAGATTTTAAACTTGGAAAGAAATAGAAAGTGCAAGCCCAAGAGACTCTCTTGGGCTGCTTACAATAGCTTTAGAAAGTGAGAGAGAGAGAGAAGGGCTTTGCACCAAAGCTTATTGATGTTCTCTTGAGTTTTTAGTGGAGTCTCTTGAGCTGCTTACAATAGCTTTAGAAAGTGAGAGAGATTGAAGGGCTTTGCACCAAAGCTTATTGATGTTCTCTTGAGTTTTTAGTGGCCAATTTTGGGCAACACCTCATTTTTTAATGGTGAAAACCTGCATAAAACAACAAACAAAGTTTGAGGGAAAATGCTAAAAATCACCACAAAATGTTAGTTTTATGTTAGCATATGTACATAAATAGTTACAGAAAAAATATGAACTTGAAAATTGATTTTTTAGCAAGATTTAAGTGATTATGTAAGCAAAAAATAAGTAAATAGAAGTAAAATGAAACCTTTGGAGTTCCTCCTCCAAGCTTTGGCAACCTGCAAATCTGTAAACGCTTGCTACACAATGAGGCAAGAAGGTGAGATCTTTTAAAAGGCCTACAAAATACTTTGCAAACACTAATAAAAACAAATCGCATAAACCTATAGCAATACTACTACAAGTTTATCCCTAGCAAAAAACTTTGCTTAGGGTTCTTCAAGTAAAACAATGTGAATAAAAAATAAACAAAACTTTGCAATATTACCCCACTAAGAGAAAATACCATACAAGAGTAGCCAAAAACACCAAGAATGCACCAAGAACACCAAGAGATCCTCCAAACCTTCACTTTATTGCTCCAAGAAAGGTTACCAAATGGCACCAAAATTACAAGAGAAAAATGGGAGAGAATGAGAGAGAGTGGGGAGAGATTTTGGTAGAATGGAGTTACTGTGAAAACTTCATGTCAAAATGAGGAGAGGGCTTCCTTTTAAATGAGGGAGAGAGGAGAGACCCCTCTTGGATGAGTTACAATTGTCACCCATCCAAGAGAGAGAGAACACGTCAAGGAGGGAGCACTTTTAGGGTTTTGGTAGTGAGTTAGGGTTTGAGGGGTGAGATGTGACGGGGGAAAACCCCTTTTGACTTGTCATGGGGGGTTCTTCTAAGTGGATTTTTACTTTTCCAACTTAGGAAATACATTAGAAAACATTTCCCCACTTCTTTTCTTGACTTTAGACACTTTTACAATTTTTGGCTTTTTTAACTTAGCCAATTATTTGCTGACTTTTGATTGACTTGGACTCTTCATGGAAAATGACCTAGCAAAACTTGTTCAATTGAGCTGAAACTTGGTCCAAGGGTGTAGGGTTCATAAGCCATTTGATTTGAGTACTCACACCCCTATACAAAATCCATAAGGACCAAATTTTTACATTTTTCATAAAAATAATTAAAATTTCCAATTTACGGAAAATTTTAATTATTAAAAAAATCCTATCAAAACCTAACGGAATTTCGCGAGATTCTAAGAAATGTCTAGCATGGTCATTTACAACACTTCTAGACCTTAGTCACCCACTGGGCTCGATCATTAGAATGTCTTTCACCACTTTGGAGGATTGTTGAGTGAAAAACTCAAGAGTAATTAAAATCACTGAAAAACAAGATTAATTACTGGAGGAAAAAAAACTCTCGATGAAAGGACTTCCTTAATGATAAAGTCCTAGGAAACTAAATTATTTGACCCATGCTAACATGTTACAAAATTATCCCACGCAGGGGAGTGGACATTGCATGTACACAGAAAGAAGTGTCAGGGGCAAAGATGCCTTGCTGAGCCATAAGTCTTCAAACTTGTCGTACCACCAAGTACATATTTTCATGATACATGAAGTTGACACCTAGTTGAAATAGGTGGTCAACAAAGCCCTTGATGATGTCATGTACCCTTTGAGGACGTTGTGGCTTGGATTGATGATGTTGCAGGTGATGATGATGGTATACGTCTTTGGAGAGGTGATGTAGCCCTCCTCCTTAATGATGTTGTCACTTTCACCTTGGATGTTGCATATCTAGAGGATGACGTCACCCTTGAGTATTATGGAGATATCCTTCAACCAACCTAGCACTTATGATGATGAGTTGACACCTTTTGATGATGGGATGTGACCTTCTTGATGAGAATGCATGACTTTTGATGATGCTTTTCACCTTTTCGGGAGAGACATGACTTTTGGAGGTTTTGTACCCCATTGGAGGATGATGTAACCCTTTGGGAGCTTCCTACACCCACATGTGTGGCATTTTAGGAGGGCAATGTTTTAGCATTGTATCTTTATTTTGGAAGCATTTTGGGGGTCAGCCTAAGACCTATCCACCTTGTATCATGGATTCTTATGTTTTAGGGGATTCTTAGAGAGATGAAGTGCTTGGCTTCCTCATATATAGAAGGAGCACTACTTTTTGTAAATCATAACACAACTTATGGAGAATCACTACTACACTTGTCTTCTTTACTTCTCTTTTCACTATGGATGACTTATGCACCTTCCCTTGGAGATGATCTTGTGGATGCTTTTCAAGTTTGATGGATGATTTCTTGGCTACGGTTTTCATGGTGATCATTAATTTATCTAGTAAGTGCTCTTCTTAAGTCTATGATGGTTTATTTCTTGATGTATTAAGTGAATGTCTTATCAAAGAGGTGATATTGCATGTTATCTTGTATTTTTCTTGAATAAACCTTGTCATTGAAACCCTAGGAAGGTTTGTAGTGGACTACCTTCCCTTGTAATCATCTTGTTGAAGCTTGCTAAAGGACATAAGAGTATTTCTAGGGTTTGTAGTGGACTACCCTAGTTTTATTCTTGTAGGTTAAAGTTTTAGGGTTTGTAGTAGACTATCCTAGGGCTTTACCCAAGATCCATTTTGATCTCTTTGCCAAAGTTTGCTAGAAGACATAGGATAGCGTCTTGGGGTTTGTAGTGGGCTACCTTGATTTTCCATCCTAAAGGATTAATACCTAGGGTTTGTAGTGGACTACCCTAGGGTTTAGTTCTTAGGTCTTTCTTTTGCCTTTGTTCTCCAAGAAAGTGCATCATTTGACTCCATATGCCCAAGGAAACTAGATGGCAGTAGTCTTTCTCCCATGCAAGTGGATTTAAACCCTAATTTCCCTTCTCTTTTATTGTTTTATGGTTAGATTAGGTTTATTTGCAATCTCATCTCAATTTTCAGCCATTTCTAGCTTGACATCTAGGGTTTATTGACATCTTTCACCATTAAGATACATCTTAACATCTTTATTTGCATTGTTGTTATAATTTTCAGCTCTCTAGGGCTTGACGTCTTGGATGTTTTAGGGTTGTTATGTGGCATCTTTCATTTCAACAAGCATTTGTTATTAAAACCCTAGTTTTAGCTTGGATTTTTATCCTTCTTTCATTGCATGATTACTTGTTTTAAGGGCTGTTATATTTCTGTTGTTGTAACTTGTCATATTGCTGAAGTAATCGCTGTGAGTACAAGTTTTATAACAACTGTAGTGTCCTTCTTGATTTGTAGTGCTTGGGGCATATCTTTGATTTGTTTTGACTTGCTAGATAACGTTTATTGCCTTGGATACTTCATTTATGTAAATTTGGAAACTACTTCTCTAAGCCACCTTATACTTGCTTTGACAACCTTGACCTAAGTGGTGGTATGATTAAGTGATCAATATAGGAGGCCGCAGATTTGACTTGTCTTGCTATAGGATTCTTCGAGGTTGCTAGGGAAGCCTCCTTTGTGTTGGATTTCATCATTCACTAAGACGAGGGAAGTAATTGCTAAGGTGACAGTGGCAAGTACTTCCAAAAGTTACACTTGTCTTGCACCTTGTGATAGGCTTTGCACAAGGGTGTTAAATCTTGTGATAATAGTTACATCAATAGTCTCTTCAAAAAGAACAAAATGACATTAAAAAAAGAACATAAATAATTCATCCAGAGATCTATGAAAGTTCATCATTATACAAAACTGAGATTGAAATTGTAATGGTTGAAATTAGGTCCATGGTTCATGATTGTATTCTGTCGTATGTCCATTCTAGATTACTGAAATAATCCAAGTTCCTCGTTCCAACCCAACTCCAGCTTTTGAGAGCCCATCTGCAACATTGTTCCGGTCCTTGTAAATAAGAGACAAAGATGTATACAACAAAGGTGTTAGTAGATTGAGAACTTCATCATACAAGGGTCCTAATGTAAAATTCCCGAGAGCAGTTTTTTTGCGAATCTATTAGATAACCAACTTTGAGTCTCCAAAAATTTGTAATTGGGTTACATCAAATTCTTGTGCTAGTTTCAGGACCAGTTTTAAAGCCATCAATTCACAAAAGTTGTTAGTTTCTTGACCAATTCCAACTTTAAGAAATATTGTGATCTGAAGGTAAGTATAGAATACTGCTTGAACCTCCCTTAGAAGGGTTCCCCTGTGATGCACCATAAAAAAGGCCCATGAAATATCCTTATTTGTAGCCATTTCACCTTGTATATGGGAGATAGATTTTTCCTACAACTGTGGGTAGGCATTTAAAATATTTAAGGACTGGACAACACATTTGAGAGGATGTGTCCTTTTGTCTTCAAACAACTTTACATTTTTAGCAAGTCATACTTCCTAGAGTATGATAAGTGGTAGTGCTGTGATCTTGGAAGTCTCCTTTCTATTACACTGGATTTTGAAGGCCTCTTCAAGACTTCCTCCTCCCCAAAGATCCCCATTCCCTATTAATCTCTCCACCTCTTTCCATACCTCCTTGGAGTATGGAAATTCTAGAATAAGATGAACTGTAGTTTCTTCTTCTAGGTGACATTGACAACACCATCTCCGCCCTATAAAAAGATCCTCTTTTAAAGAACATCCCATGTGGGAGCCTTGCTTAGGCACATAAAGATCTTGTTTTTAGTTGGGCATTTTAATTTCCATATAATTTTCCACCATCAGATATGTTGGTCTTCTCTTACTTCTTCTGCTAGTGCTTTGTAGCCTATTCTAGGAACATATGCTCCAGTAGGATTCAATGACCAAATCAACTAATCCTCTTCTTCCTTAAGCCTAATATTGTTGCTTGTCAAGAGATCTGTGTATCTTTTCCATTCTTTTGCATACTCTGCCCCCAAACTAATTTCTTCCCATGATAACCATTGTGGGTGCCAAGTAGTGGACCTTGCCCAATTTGCAACATGTCTAAGATTAAAATAACCTTTATTCCTTAACTCTTGAATCATTTGAAAGGGAAGTCCGTGCATACCTTTGCTCCCTACCCAGATATTGAGACCAATTTTCACTTTATCCCCTTTTCCTATTTGCCAAATCAACTAGTGGCCAACTAGATGGAAAGCATAGATACCAACTTTCCAGATTATTGATGCATTATTTGGCTGTTTGAGGGGATTTCTGATCCAATCCTCCATTGTATTAGGGGCTATATACTTGGCTCTTACTACTTGAACCCATAAACTTGTTCCTTGAATTAGCCTTGATACATTTTTTGTAGCAATGGCCTTCGAAAAAAGAAAGGGATTTTTGAGCCCCCATCCTCCAATGGATTTTGATAATGATAGCTTTTTCCAAGAGGTCAACACCACTCCTTTCATTTTTTGGTCTCTAGACTAGATAAACTTGTAGCAAAGTTTCCCTAATGGTTTCCAAAACACCTTTTGGGACTTAGGGAAGTGATATCCAGTAGACAGGAATCACTTTCAGAACTTCTTTTTCTAAAACCAAACGACCTCCCTTGGACAACCATCTATTGTATTGGGTGTTTATTTTCTTCTCCATTTTAGCTATCAACCACTACCAATCCCATATTTTATATCGATTTATCTTCAAAAAGAAACCTAGATACTTTAGACCATGTTCTAGATTAGTCATCATATAGGGAAATAGTTGAGTAATAATTTTTTTTCCTGCTCAGATATCCCCCATAAGGTCATCATAGATTTTTCCATATTAATGACCAATCCAGTTGTTGTACACAATAAATCCAGGATACTCTTGAATTTCTCAATAAACCTTCTGGTGCCTTCACAAAAAATCAGTGTATCGTCTACAAACAATTGATGTGTGATATTGCATGATACTCCAATAGGTACCCCTTTTATACTACCATTTCCTTCTGCTTATTTAAGTAGCCTACTTAAGCCTTCAACTATTAAAAGAAAGAGAAGGGGGATATGGGACATCCTTGTCTGAGGCCCCTCCCTGATCTGAAGAAAGTGGTTGTTGGTCCATTTAATAATACAACAAAAGATACAAAGGAAATGCAAGTCATTATCCATACAACGAATTGATGGCAAAAACCTAAATGAATGAGAATTAGTCTAATGTAAAGCCAACTTATCCTGTCATAAACTTTGGACATGTCCACTTTCATCACCATCGATTTTTGATTTCTGACCTTTATTGAATGTATGCATTCTTGGGAAGCCCCAACTGCCTTAGGAATTTTCCTTCCCCAAATTATTCTCCAGAGATTTGATTTGAGAGAACACTTTTCAATCTCCCAGCAATTACCTTTGAGATAATTTTGTATATGAAAATGCATAATGAGATGGGTCTAATTTCTCAAAGGTTGTAGGATTATCTTCTTTAGTAATCATTGCTAGGAATGTTGTATTGAAGGCTCCCAACATTTTTCCTTGAGTTCTTGTTGTCTCTACCACTCGTAAATCTTCCTCTATAAAATCGTAACAACCCAAGAAGAATTCCACAACTAGTGCATCGGGCCCAGGACTTTTGTTCTTTCGAAAGCTCTGCAAAGTTTGACTTCTATCCAAACCTCCTTTATCAGGGTTTGATTATCCTCCCTGTTGACAAAACTAGGGAAGGAGTTTGGCAACCTAATCACTTCTATTGTAGCATGTGTGTCTTCCTTGAAAAGGAAGGAGAAGTCCTTTATTCCTTCAAAATCCATGTCCTTGAAATTTGTAGCCTTGGTACAATTTCCCTTATCAATTTACCAAACAAAGTTTATGTTCTTTCTACAGTTGGCTTACCTATGAAAGAATTTTGTATTCTCATCCCCAACCTGTAACTATAATGCCTTGCTCTTTACTCTCTTTTCTTTTTCTTTTTCCAAAAGAATGTGCCTCCTTTTATCTTCTAGTACCTTTACTTCAAATTTTTGTTCCTCAGTTATAAACCCAAAGCAATCCTTATTGTAGAGCACCTCTAAGGCTTCCTCTACTTCTCTAAGAATCCTATCATCTTTCAATTCTTTTTCCCTTGCCCAGTTAGCAACTACCTTTTTTTTTTTTTTTTTTTAAATTTTGNTTGTTGATATTGAAGTGGAGCAGATTCTCTTAAATTATCATTAAAAGGTTTCCAAATAGCTTTGATTTTCCCTATGAAATCCTCCATCTTCATCCATTCTAGATTTAGTTTAAAGTTACGCTGCAGGGGAACGCCCCCCCTCGCCCCTGCTCCCGAAGCGCTTCCTGAATGCTCCTTCTAGGAGCGTTTTTTGGGAGCACCCTCCCTTGGGAAAAAATGCTCCCTGCCCATGTTGGGAGCGCTGAGGGAGCGTCGCTTCTTGAGCGCTCCCTGAACGCTCCCAGGATGCTCCCTTAGTGCTCCCTGGCTGCTCCTGCACAATGAAACAGATTTATCTTATTTTTTGGTGTTTGGGAACCAAGTCAAGGTTCCAAATGGCTTCAAAAGTCACGGTGAGGGACACTCCATTTTTCTCTCATTCTAATTCTCATTTCACTCATCTTTGCTAGGAGGGTTTTGAATGGGATTCTTGCTATTTCTTGAGGAGATTGAAGGGAGATTGAAGGTTGCTATAGAGAGATTGAAGGGAGATTGGAGAGCTTGGAAGGAATATTGAAGACATAGGGAGATTGGAGAACTTGGAAGGGAGATTGGAGAGCTTGGCAGGGGGATTGAAGGATACCATTTGTGAGAGCTTGGAAGCGAGATTGAAGGCTGCTATAGTCATATTCAACCGCCATTGGAGAGCTAAAGAGGTAAGAAGGACCATATTTTGATGAGGTTGTTTGGTTCACAGAATGAACCTTTTGATGCATGATATCATCAAAATGAAGGACCATGATTATAGATGGATCGGTGCTTTACCATGGCCCACTTCGTTTTCCGCAATCACTCCCAGTTGGAGTTTCTAAAGATTGTAAAGACCAGATTTGATAGTTATTATCTCACCTTCAAGTGCCTTTTGAAGGTAAGAGAGGCATTGGCTAGTATGGTCATGAGTGATTCATGGAAGGATCTGAAAGACAAGGCTACATCCGCATCTGACAGAATTCAATTTCAGGAGGTGGAGGACACGGTTCTTGATGGTCAGTTTTGGCAACAAGTTAGGTATATTCTGCAGTTCACGAAACCCATTTATAGTATGATTCAATTTGCATATATAGATCATTCGATGATTGGATGTTGATGTTTTTAGTAGCATCAAATAGGTACCTCCGCGTCGGTTTGTGTCAACACGTGGGAGTCACCATTGTTACCTCTCAGAACCTTAGGATTCACTTTATTAAGTGAATAATAAAGTGAATGTACTTTTGTAATTAATGTGAGTTTTATTTAATTAAATGCTAAAGTAATTGGCATTAGTAATTAAATTAAGTCCTAGCCATCAGATCCAAAGTGGACGTAAGATTAGATTTCAGCCATAGATCACTTTAGGAGATCTAGGGTTTTGGACTTAGGGTAAACTCAAGGTTATAAAAGATAGCCTAGGTGAGTGGAGGAGACACAGTGATGGTACTCAAAGAGTGAGTGAGCACTTAGGTGTGCAGGGGCAGGGGCCGAGGAAAGGATGTGAAGGGGGCATCAAGGGAAGCAACAACAACAAGATCGAAGGATTGATCTTGGGCAATAGGCTAGGCTATGTCTGCAATTGTATTTCCTCAAAAGGGCCATTATCCAAGGACATGAGCCTTGATTTTATTTAATAAAATCATCACAAATCTGGTTTTCCCTCGAGGGTTTTTCCAAGGGTTGTTTACTTGAAAATCCTGTGTGCAAATGTGTTTGGTTTCTATTTTATGCTTCCGTTAATGTTTTTTGATAACCTAGCCGTGCAGTTGTTTAATAAAGTGATTTTATCTGAAATAATTGTCGGGTGCTAGGTTCAAGTAAAATCAACATTGGAGAGGTGTATGAGCATATGGACAACATGCTAGGCCAAATCAAAGACATTGTTGAGCCGAATGATGCGATCTTGTATGATCATATCCATAAACATGTGGTCAAAAGGTGGCATAATCTGAATGTTCCACTCCATTCCCTAGCATATGTCCTTACACCAAAATGTTATTCTCCATCTTGGTTGGCCCAACCAACACCTAGGGGTGGGGTTAGGAGAAAACCATACATAGATCAAGAGGTGCAAAATGGGTATATGCTTGTATTAGATAAGTTGGTACCCGAGGAAGAGGAGTGTGCTCAAGTACGAAGTGAATTAAGCGAGTACATTAGTGAGGATGGAGTCTTTGGTAACTTGCATGCAACCAAAGATCGAGATAGGTTGAATTCTATTGAATGGTGGAACATGTATGGTTCCTCTTCCACATATCTGCATAAATTGGCGGTGAAGGTGCTTTCTTAGGTGGTTAACACCTCTTCTGTAGAGAGGTGTTGGAGCACCTATAGCTTCATCCACGATGTAAAGAGAAACAACTTGAATGTAGACCATGCATAAAGCTTGGTTTATGTGCATTAAAACTTGAGGTTGTTGTCCCATTATTGTGGTGTAGTGGAGACTGATAGTTGTTAAAGAGATGTGACTTGGGACAATAATCCAGAGGAGACTAATTTGGAGGATGGAGCCATGGTTTTAGAGCGCTTGGAAGCTAAACTTTTGGGTGATCATGATGGTGATCATATTCCTGGAGCAGACAGGCCATCCCATCCCACTAGCAGGTTTCCAGATACAACACTTTTGTCTTTATCTTCACAACATCCAGGGTTACATGGAGGCCATGTAACTGCTAGTTGTGTTCCATGAACACTTCCACACTCCTACTCCTCTTCTTCATAGATCACAGGAAAATAAACTAGAAGTTTCTCATGGCAAGAGGAAAACTTAGTACTTTGTCTTTATAATGGCTTATTTTGTAAACAATAAACATTATATGACAATTTACCTTTGAAGTTTGACATATTGACTGAATCTTACCACTCTTTGGTAATGAATCTAATGCTCTAGACTCTAAAATCTATTTCATTTTGTGGTTGATGTTGTTTGTTACAATCTGTTGATGACAAATTTTATATGATTGATGTTATATATGTATTAAATGGTTGATGCTTTAATGATCATCACTAATCCAATGGTTAAATGATCTAAAGTCTATATTTTGAATTTTCATGTTTTTTGCATTTGATTTGACATTCTGCATGTTTTTTATATATATGCATCAAAATATATTAAAATATGTATTGTATAAAAAACGCTCCCGGGATTTCTGGTTTTGAAAAACTCGCCAAAGTCGCCCAAGCCGCGGGATAAAAAGCCCGATTCGTTTTTTTTTTATCATTGTGTTTTTTTTTGTGTGGAGCAGCAAGGGGAATGGGTACTTTTCGTCCATGCCTATACTAAAGATTGTGATCCTTCAATAAGAGGGGAATGGGTACTTTTCTTTCCTTAAGCTTCAATAGGTCTTACAAAACTGCACTTCCTAAAATCTAACCTATTTCCATCATCTTAAGCCATGGATTTGCCTACTAGCTTCATCTAAATTGTGCATACCCTTGTCTCTATGTGCAGAACCTGAGAGAGGATTCATTTTATTTATTTATTTATTTTTATAAGTAAGAATTTATATATAAGGAGCCTTCAAAAAACCAGAGTTACAAAGTGTGCAGTAGTGCCGTACTGTAATAACTGAACTGCCCTACCGGGAAACCAGTTCAACCAGTCGGTGTTGGGATCAAAATGACTACCAGTCTTACAAAAACTGAAAAACAGAGCGAAGAAGTAAACTAAAGTAATAATTAAAATGCTAATACTGGCCTTCATGAGGCCACAGAAGACCCATGTGCTGGTCATACACTTGGCTTGTAAACTGGCTAGCCAGGCGGAGAGGTGGCGTGGGTTGCAAGGTCACATGGCTCCTCTTCTACAACTGCCCCTCTCCATTCCATTTGCTCATGTGTGTCGGCGTCCGAGTCACCCATTTCCAGTCTGTTGTCGGGCCATGTGCCTCCCACTTCCCTGGGTGCATGCAAGCCCAGTCCTGCTGCAACGTACGCCCCAGGAGTTTCTCCTTTGGTGGGCGTGTATTCCTCGTCCATGGCCACGTGCATGGCTTGCCTAGAGTCTCCACCTCTTGTGGGAAGCCCCCGTTCACTTGAGTCCCCTGTATGCGTGTTCTTTGCTGCCCTCGCTGCTTCTGGTGTGAAGTCGAAGGCCCCCTGGAAGGTGGAGAGGATTTGGAGGAGCGCAGAGGTCTTCCCATCCAGTAGCTCTAGCCAAAACTGAAGGTCATCCAGGCCCTGTCGAAGCTCGAAGACCATCCCGTAGAGAATGACCAAGCTATCCTGCAATTGCGAGTCTGGGACTGAATCTGAAAAGGAGTGTGGCCTAGGCTGAGGTTCCTGTAGAAGAGGTGGTGCTTCCAAGGGTGGGCGAGTGGAGGAGGCCTCTGGTGGAGCCAGTGTGCTGGCTGGTGAATTTGGTGGTATTGTAGGAGGCGCCCAAGATGAGGAGGCTCTGTCAAGGATGGGTTTTGAGGGAAAACCGAGCAAGCTATCAGAGAGTGCCAACCCCTCAAGCCGGGAAGCGGGAGGGGAGGAGGTGGCGAGTGGTGCTTGTTCAAACTGCGAGGAATGCGAGGAGTGCGAGAGGGACGACCCAGGGGAGGAGGCCGGGGAGGTTGCAGGCACCTGAGCGAGGACCAAATGAGGCTGCTGTGGTTGCCAGGGCGAGCCTCTCCTTGGCTTGCCTCTTTGTCTTGGCATTCTGATGGTCCAGGGGGAGAAGGTGAGCACAGGAAAAGAACCCAGATGGTCGAGGAGGAGCTGGAGAAAAAGCTGGCTGTAGGAGAGCACAACGAAGGAGGGAGACTGGAATGAGGCATGGCTTCGCGGATGATGAAGAAGAAGGTGATGTCGCATGCGCAAAGTAAAGGTGCGTTCAATGAGCAGAGCCATGGAGGAGACAGCTTGAGGAGGTCAGGCGCATCAGGCTTAGTGGTGCCTGGGACGTCGTATGGGGGAGTTAAATGCATGGGGGTGGTGGTGGTGCTTGCCACGCTTCAGTCACATGGAAATCGCCATGCTGGCCTCTTCGTGCGTCCTCCAAGTGCCATGTGTCCCGCACTATCGCCCCATCCGGGGGAGGATTCATTTTAATTCGAATGTAGCAAGTGATGAAATAAACTTACATGCTTTCTGATGATCAGATTCTTTTGCCATCCTGCTTGCCTTTCCATATTTCTTTACATTTCAAAATTGCTCATAGCTGATGCTCATTGTCAGTTTGTATACCTTCATTGTTCCCATTTTCTTATTTCTTCTGGCTTCATCTTCCTAAAAAGACAATAATGCCTTCCTTGTAGAACCGGTCTTAAATATTCCCTTTTATTTCTTTTATTCTTTTCGTTTTGATTGCCTAGTTGGTTATGAGAGAAAGAGAATGCTTTGCTTGTCTGATGGTGGATACTTATGCCTTAATATTTAGGATGATTGTTTGAGAAATTGTCTACATATGTGTCCAAGTTTCCCGTAAGTTCCTTTGATACAATTACTTGATTCAATTATACCCCTTTGTCATTTGAATTATGTTTTCTCTTTATGTGCTTTTAATCGATTGAATAGGATTCTATAAGGTATCCAACATATGAGTGAGCCTAGGTACTATCTTTGTTAAACCTTATTCCTCCATCCAACATTGATGTCCGACCAGGACCTTCTGCCTCTAGTTCAAGGCCTGGCAAACAACCCCTGATTTTTTCCCGTAAAAGGGGGAGAGGGCATTGATAATTTGATACCATATAGCTAGTTGCTAGTTTTGGGACATATACATTTATATATGTGATCATTGATGTCATTTTGTATTGGTTTCAGACTTTCAGTAATGACTTTGATGTATCGGTTTTTGTTTGGCATCCATTATATAATATATATCTGTTCTTTCTCCATATTGATGTGCCTATTTGTTTATATGATGTTGTTGTTGCTTTATATATTGAAAAATGTTTAAAATTTTGAAAAAAAATGAATAAATTATGTATTTTTTAATGTTTGCCCAGTTTTTCTAATTTTTTCCGATTTTTTCGCTGAGTTTTTTCGAGGCGATGTTTTTAGGACCCTTGCCGAGGTTTTTCCGATACCGAGTTTTTCCACTAGGGTTTAAACATTAGATCTGATTGCATTTCCCATTAGATTTGAAATCGTCCCCTTATTTCTAGCTGTATGATTCTCCATTGATATCTTTTCAGGCATGTTCTGTAGTAGATTTCCACCACTACTTGAGGTCATTCCTATATTAGGGTTTGGCACAGGCAAGTATGAAGATTAGGGCTGAAATTGCTTTCTCCTAAAGATAGTGGCACCCAGAAATGGAAGATAATGATTCCTTTACAAGCATGGCATACTTATACTTAGAAGGATGCGTGCTCCTCTATTAACACAATGTTGAGGGGGGTCTTACACATATACCAGTCAGATCGAGCCTAATATCATCTTGCAATGAGGGAAATCAACACCCTAGGAGATTAAAGTTGTTTTTAAAAAGAAACGTTCAACATTAGAAGAAGGATACCTTATTCACAGATTTGAAAGCCAACATATGGCTTTTGGCTCATAGTTTTAGGCTTTAGCCACTGGTTTTGAAACACATGGTTTTGAGCACCTGGTTTCTTAACAAGCACATGGTTTTGAGCACTTGGTCTCTAAACAAGCACATGGTTTTTCCACATAATGCATCTATGCACTTAGAGGAGGTTGACTTGTACACATTCATTGTTACTACTCAGTGACTCACACATGGAACATTTCTAGAAGGGCACACATATGGACAAGGTCTCACCTATTATTCTTGAGCCATCACATGGTCAAATATCTCAAACCAAGGAGGCCCCCACTTATTGGCTCAATTTTTGGAGTTTAGTTAAAACTAATTCTATTATTTTATTGTACTGACCTAGCTGTTAGAGTTAGTTAGATGAGGACTTTATGGAAAATTGTTTTTTTCTGGAATATTTTATTATATACCTCCCAGAGGAAAGTGTGGATCTCAACAAACTCTGTTCTATTTCGAGTAAAGAGTTTGTTGAGGAGGTTAGGGATGATTATTTTATCATTATTCCTAGGGGAACTAATGGATCTAGGAAAACAATTAATATTTTATTGTATGAGGAGTTAGAGCTCAAGTCTATATAATGATTTGCTCACTCCATTTGCAACTTGGATTGGAATCGGTGATAAATGGAAGCACTTGTGAGCAAGCTAGCTCCAAGTTTTGGAGGATTTGGTTTCTTATCTATATAAATTGTGGTGTTGCTTATATGTAATTTTTATTGTGGGTATATGTTCTAGGTAGCATATTGGGAGGTTAGGTATTTTGCAGGATTTTGAATGCCAAAGGAAAATAAGGCTATAGAGAAGCACTATGCTACGCTGGGGAAGCATATAGAGGTATAGTTAACTTGTATCCTATAGTCTTGAGTCATCTACCTTCAAAGATCACATTACACATTCTACATCACTTGATTAGGTGTGTTTGTATACGATCTTGGGGTAAGGGGCTACTTCATACTTGCTTTGAGTAACCTTGTAAAATTCTAGTCACCAAAACTTAAGGGTACAATTATTCACATCTTTGATTGTTTGTTGACCCTAAGTCTATTGTTGAACGAAGTTAAGGTGTTTAGAACATGTCACATGGCTGCATATAAACTCTTGAGTTGCCCTCTTGAAATTACCTAAGTAACTCCATAGCCCAAGTAGACGAGGCATTGGTCTCCCTTTCACTCATCACCCCAAGCCCATTTCACTTATCTTGTCCATTTCCTTATTGCTAGGTTCCCTTTACTCCCACTCATTACTACATGAAGTGAGCCTAGTAAACATTAGGGAAACCCCCCTTGGCTAGGAACCTTTCCTGAGTCTAAAGTGAGAGGAGAGTTGGTGAGGTGACAGTGGCCAACCTTTTGAGCTCCACAAGGCTAGCATCCTATTTTTGGGACTTTAAGCTAAAGGTGCTAGTTTGTGTGGTAACAATATGTTCAACATCAAGCCAAAAATGGTTACCCATTTAAACTTAGAAGTTGATGGGTAACGACATTCTCAATTGGGGTGATGGAGGTAGAAGGTGGTTTGAGTATATATTTTTGATGTTGATTTCCTAGAAAAATCAGTGTTTGCTAGTAACAACTTAGTTGCAAATTGCAGAAGAATGGAGTTGTCGAATAAAGGTTTGTAGATTGATAGAACACAAGCCTAAGTTGTCGTATCTAGCATCGAACTACAAGAGCATGTTGCAAAGACCTACAAAGGCATGCTGTTGCAAAAAGTCAATTACAAACACTGGTTTTGATGTACCGACAAGACGACAATCCCTAATTGCATGGAGACCTAAAGAGGCTCAAAAAACTTAGTGGGTGCGAGAATGTGAAGCAATCACAATGATGGTTTGAGGGATCCCATAGGGATTGCAAGCACAATTGACCTAGCCATCAAGCAAGTGTGGAAGACTCAACAATGAAAATGGTAAACGAAAGGTAGAGCATTAAGAGAAGATTTGTTAAAGTCATAGAATCTATCCCAAGATGCCAAACATAGTGTATATGATTGTTTGTTATCCTTTTAGGGACAACAAATTGGTTAAGAAGTCGAACCATGCATAGGAAAGTGGAAGGTCAAGAGGAAAAGAGCTATTACAAGATACAACAATTCCTTTGAGAAAGGTGGCCATTGGAGATGTTACATCTTGCGACCTCCCCTTTTTGGGACTTTGTAATACTTTGTAAATATATATAGATGCATAGAGCTTAATAAAAGACTTTGGACTCTTGGGTTTATCACTTCTCTTTGTAAGCCTATTATTAGTGGTTAGCTTAGGCAACAAAGCATGCTAGAACTGGGGCAGATATATCAAGTATTAAAGACAATCTTGATGCAATATCTTTCTGTCCTTGGAATGACAAGTTAATATTCCCACATTCTAGGAAATTATTTGATAAACCCAAGAGTCCAAAGTCTCATATTAAGCTCTATGCATCTATATATATTTACAAAGTATTATGTGAATGTGAATTAAGTATTTATAGTATGAGTGAGTTAGCATAAGTTAAGAACTTGTTAGTTAATGCCATGTGCAATGTTTGAGTGAATGTAAGCACATCTTTGTTTGAGGACGCATAGAAACCCATCAAATACACCCAATTTGGAGGAAATATCAAATCCCATAATTCAAATAGGCAAGTCCAATAAACGTAGATGACAACTATGAGGTATGGGATTACAAAAGACACCCAAGACATTAACTTGGCAAAAAGAATGAAAGCCATCAAGTAGGTGTGTAGGGAACAACCAACCTGAGCCAATAGTCCAATTTGAATGACATGGAATGCAATGTACCTGAGGACAAATGGGGCCTGTGTTGAAAGCTGATTTCAAACACTTAGCCAACACAAGATTCACCAATAAAGCAATGGAACCACATGCATTTACTGTAACTATGAGCAGAAATACAAGAGACTAAGCAATCTAAAAATATAACAGCGGAATATAAATGATCAACATCACATTCACCACATCTGACACATTGAATTTTTGGGCAATGCCCCTGGAAAAACCCACAAGGGGAAAACTAGCCTAGGAGAGATTTTTCTTATTGAGCTCTTGGGAAAATTCTGAGTTTTACAGTAGCAACATTATCAACATAAAATGTACAACAATAACTAGTAAACAGAACCAACAGACCTCCTCGAAATATGTGCCAAAGACCCTCAGAAAAATGCACCTGATTTCTGCCTCGAAATCCATGCCACTATTTCTGTTGTACAACTGTACTGTACGGATTTCTTCTGGCAGAAAATATGTCCTCGATTTCTGTGCTTAACAGCTGCACTTAGCTGTACGAATTTGTCTCCTAGCGCCTTGGAAATTGTGCCTATCTTCGGCATAAAGGCTTCCTCGATTTCAGTGCCAAACACTAGCTGTATGACCCTCTTTTAATGCTGATATTTCTTGGGATGCATGCCTCTTTTCCTTGGGATCTCCCCTCCTTGGGATTCGTGCCTCTCCCTTTTGCTGCTACTTTTTCCTCTAGCTCGACTTTCTAGGAAATTATGTCTCTTCAACTTCCTCTCAGTCTCCTCACAAGGTGTGCCACATCTCTCCTCTAGTGTTCCTCTTATTACTCATTAATGAGTAACTCCTCTAACCCTTGCTTTCCCTTAACTGACTCTTCACCTTCCCTTGAGATCAACGGTCAGGACTTAATCTTTCGTTGAGTTCACTTAAATCACTTAAGTGACCCACTTTTCTTAAAGTCACTTTTACCCATTAAATATTAAAAGACTCAACTTGACTTTATAAAATCACTTTATAAAGTCACTTTATGAAAACACTTTATAAAATCACTTTATAAAGTCACTTTATGAAAACACTTCATAAAGTCACTAGAGAGAAATATGCTCGGTCACTTTTACATGTTGGGCGCTTCCAATGTAGAAGTACCTCTGAGCTACCAAAATCTAACACTCCCTCATAGCGAGGGAGGTACTTTTGGTACCTCCACCAGAATCTGTCTCCAATCTCATCATGTCCTCTATTGTTGTAGCCACTCCCATTGCACTTGAAGCCTCTTCTCCCTTTGAACTCGAAGCATCTCCAGCTACCTCTGCTGATCTCTAATGTGAAGACCTATCCATCCAATGTCTTTTCTCTGAAGCCTCACTAATGTCTGACTTAGGCTCCAACCACCCACTGGATCCAAACTCCAGACTCCCTCTGGAACTCAGCTCCAAACTCCCTCTGAAGTCAACTTGAGGCTTCCTCCGCTCTCTCTTCTGCATGATCTCTAGATGGAAGTCCTTCTCCACCTATCTGAGACCACCTTGAATCAAAGTCCTTCTTGTTCCAAGCCTTGATCTTGGCATCTCACCAAAGGTCCCTTGCTCTTGGCATCTCACCAAGAGGCTCTCTCTATCTTGGAATCTCACCAAAGATCCTCGCCTTGGTCTCTCACTAAGTGACTTCCTCTTCCCTTCTTCCAGGCAAAACCCCTTTGCACTCACTGCAAATCAAGTGCCAATTCTCTTGTCTGCTGAACTTCAGAGCTCTTGCTCTAATACCACATTGAAAACTGATCTCAAACACTTAGCCAAAACAAGATTTCGACCTCCTATAGTTATTCACCAATAAAGCAATGGAACCACATGCATTTACTGTAACTATGAGCAGAAATACAAGAGACTAATCAATCTGAAAATATAGCAGCGGAATATGAATGAACAACAGCACATTCACCACATTTGACACATTGAATTTCTGGGCAATGCCCTTGGAAAAACCCACAAGGGGAAAACCAGTCTAGGAGAGATTTTTTTTATTGAGCTCTTAGGAAATTTTGAGTTTTACAGCAGCAACATTATCGGCATAAAATGTACAGCAATAACTAGTAAACAAAACCAGCAGGCCTTGAAATCTGTGCCAAAGATCCTCAGAAAAATGCACTTGATTTCTGCCTCCAAATCCATGCCACTATTTCTTTTGTACGGCTGGACTGTACAGCCTTCTTCTGGCAGCAAATATGTCGCATTCTGTGCTTAACAGCTGCACTTAGCTGTACGAATTTGTGTCTCCTAGCGCCTTGGAAATCGTCCCTATCTTCAGCAGAAAGGCTGAATCGATTTCAGTGCCAAACACTAGATGTACGACCCTCTTTTAATTCTGATATTTCTTGGGATGCATGCCTCCTTCCCTCCTTGGGATTCGTGCCTCTCTCTTTTGCTGCTACTCTTTCCTCTAGCTCGACTCTCTAGGAAATTGTGTTTCTTCAACTTCCTCTCTCACTCTCCTCACAAGGTGTGCCCCATCTCTCCTCTAGTATTCCTTTTATTATTCATTAATGAGTAACTCCTTTAACACTTGGTCTCCCTTGAGTCACTCTTCACCTTCCCTTGAGATCAATGGTCACGACTTAATCTTTCGTTGAGTTCACTTAAATCACTTAAGTGACCCACTTTTGATAAACTCACTTTTACCCATTAAATATTAAAAGGCTCAACTTGACTTTATAAAATGACTTTATGAAAACACTTCATAAAGTCACTTTATGAAAACACTTCATAAAGTCACTAGAGAGAAATATGCTCGGTCACTTCTACATTCTGGGTGCCTCCAATGTAGAAGTACCTCCGAGCTACCAAAATCAAACAGCCTGAAAGGAGTAATTAATTTGGTAATCAACGCCACATTGAATTTGGTCAAGGCCCAAGAATGATGGAAGTAAATCCATAAACATCACCTGCTCTATGGTCAAATTTGGCATCCAAGGAAATCTTTTTGTTAGTCAAATCAGAACCAGAGCTCCAATCAAATTGTCCAAGTTCAACTCAATTTTTGTATGAGAGCTCTAAAAGAGGGCCTTACACAGATTGCTTATAGAGTTAGTCTCTTTAGATGGTGAGGGGCTTGGGGAGTTTTATTTTCAAGCTGAATTGTTTTTTGAAATGGTGTGGTGTACCTTGGCCAAAGGGTACCAACTCATAAAATTCCTGAGCTAAACCTTTGACTGGGCTCTAATAAGTCCATTCTCCAAATTCTTAAATGATACATATGCCAAAACTCAATGCATATGCAGTATTGATTTATACAAACAATTTATCTGATTTATGCATTGAATATGAATAGTATTAGTTCAACTAAAACATAGAATGTGAATAACCAGCGTACACAGAATATCTAGATTTCCATTGACCATTCATCCATTGCCTTTCATAATTCACACGGAATCATAAACAAAATTTATATAGAGTGCATATGATTGACCATGTTAACTCACACATATAAACAGAATTCAAATACCATTCAGTGATAAAATACACGAGAGTAGAATACTTATCTGTATGAAAGCATGCTCATGTAACTAGTTGCATAGGAGCATTTTTCCTCCCAACTGTAGGCATCCACTACAGATACCACCCCGAGCTGGACATATGAGGCGACAAGGGCAAAGGACTGCCTACAGGAAACTCTCTCTCAACACAACCCAAACACAATTCTGCATGACCCGAACCATAAACTAGAATCTGCCTCAAATCCCAGTGGTGCAGATTCACCTAGGTTCCTCTACCAACAGTTCACTTAGCCTGTGGGCATCTTCTTTTCAGCCAGTCACTAACACAAGCTTGGACACACCACTTTCAGATCACACATTGTCTGGGGAACCCTTCATAGCTAGGTTGCCATTCTTGCAAGAAGATCCCAGCGGGCCATCTCACTTAACTGTAAATCTGGGAGACCTGGTATGACAGTGCCACTCTTCAGAATCTACAGCCAGGGCATCCCACTGGCAAATTCAGGCAACCATTGGTTCAATACAGTCCAGACCCTGCATGTGTGTGTGAATGGCAGAAATCGTGTCCCAACTCCTATACTTGCTACAACCATATTCCCAAGCTCTCAAACAGCCCCAAAAACAAAACTGTAATATGTCAATCATATATGGTCTGGTTCACTACAGCTTCAAAGACGTGTCAGGGAGTTGGGAGGATGAGAAAAGAAAAATTGGGAACAAAGAAGAAGAACTCTTCCCAAAATCATAGATTCATATACCAAGGTTTGCATGAAACATGCATGTCATGAAATTCTCCAAGTACAATTCATTTGGGACACATGCTGATGATGAGGGAGGAGTTCTGTGACACATGGCAAGGAATATATTTTTCCTTTTGAACCCCCATTTTCTTCCACTCTTGTTGCATCATAGTCCCCTCATGCTTGTTAGCAGCCAGTTCATGAATTTTATATTCATATTAAGTTTTTGATCACACATCATGATGACATCATTGTGTCATACTTAGGAAACATGAAATAAAACAAAGTATTTATAGTACTCTAGTGGCGCCTTTCTGCCTCGAAATCCATGCCACTATTTCTGTTGTACAACTGTACTGTACGGATTTCTTCTGGCAGCAAATATGTCCTCGATTTCTGTGCTTAACAGCTGCACTTAGCTGTACGAATTTGTCTCCTAGCGCCTTGGAAATTGTGCCTATTTTCAACAGAAAGGCTTCCTCGATTTCAGTGCCAAACACTAGCTGTACGACCCTCTTTTAATGCTGATATTTCTTGGGATGCATGCCTCTTTTTCTTGGGATCTCCCCTCCTTGGGATTCGTGCCTCTCCCTTTTGCTGCTACTTTTTCCTCTAGCTCGACTCTCTAGGAAATTATGTCTCTTCAACTTCCTCTCACTCTCCTCACAAGGTGTGCCCCATCTCTCCTCTAGTGTTCCTCTTATTACTCATTAATGAGTAACTCCTCTAACCCTTGGTCTACCTTAACTGACTCTTCACCTTCCCTTGAGATCAACGGTCAGGACTTAATCTTTCGTTGAGTTCACTTAAATCACTTAAGTGACCCACTTTTCATAAAGTCACTTTTACCCATTAAATATTAAAAGACTCAACTTGACTTTATAAAATCACTTTATGAAAACACTTTATAAAATCACTTTATGAAAACACTCCATAAAGTCACTAGAGAGAAATATGCTCGGTCACTTTTTCATGTTGGGCGCTTCCAATGTAGAAGTACCTCTGAGCTACCAAAATCTAACACTCCCTCATAGCGAGGGAGGTACTTTTGGTACCTCCACCAGAATCTGTCTCCAATCTCATCATGTCCTCTATTGTTGTAGCCGCTCCCATTGCACTTGAAGCCTCTTCTTCCTTTGAACTCGAAGCATCTCCAGCTACCTCTGCTGATCTCTGATGTGAAGACCTATCCATCCAATGTCTTTTCTCTGAAGCCTCACTAATGTCTGACTTAGGCTCCAACCACCCACTGGATCCAAACTCCAGACTCCCTCTGGAACTCAGCGCCAAACTCTCTCTGAAGTCAACCTGAGGCTTCCTCCGCTCTCTCTTCTGCATGATCTCTAGATGGAAGTCCTTCTCCACCTATCTGAGACCTCCTTGAATCAAAGTCCTTCTTGATCCAAGCCTTGATCTTGGCATCTCACCAAAGATCCCAATCTTGGCATCTCACCAAAGGTCCCTTGCTCTTGGCATCTCACCAAAAGTCTCTCTATGTTGGAATCTCACCAAAGATCCTCGCATTGGTCTCTCACTAAGTGACTTCCTCTACCCTTCTTCCAGGCAAAACCCCTTTGCACTCAGTGCAAATCAAGTGCCAAATCTCTTGTCTGCTGAGCCTCAGAGCTCTTGCTCTAATACCACGTTGAAAACTGATCTCAAACACTTAGCCAAAACAAGATTTCGACCCCCTATAGTTATTCACCAATAAAGCAATGGAACCACATGCATTTACTGTAACTATGAGCAGAAATACAAGAGACTAATCAATCTTAAAATATAGCAGCGGAATATGAATGAACAACAACACATTCACCACATTTGACACATTGAATTTCTGGGCAATGCCTTTGGAAAAACCCACAAGGGGAAAGCCAGTCTAGGAGAGATTTTTTTTATTGAGCTCTTTGGAAATTTTGAGTTTTACAGCAGCAACATTATCAGCATAAAATGTACAGCAATAACTAGTAAACAAAAGCATCAGGCCTTGAAATCTGTGCCAAAGATCCTCAGAAAAATGCACCTGATTTCTGCCTCCAAATCCATGCCACTATTTCTTTTGTACGGCTGTACTGTACAGCCTTCTTCTGGCAGCAAATATGTCCTCGATTTCGTCCTCGATTTCTGTGCTTAACAACTGCACTTAGCTGTACGAATTTCTGTCTCCTAGCACCTAGGAAATTGTCCCTATCTTCAGCAGAAAGGCTGCATTGATTTCAGTGCCAAACACTAGCTGTACGACCCTCTTTTAATTCTGATATTTCTTGCGATGCATGCCTCCTTCCCTCCTTGGGATTCATGCCTCTCTCTTTTGCTGCTACTCTTTCCTCTAGCTCGACTCTCTAGGAAATTGTCTCTTCAACTTCCTTTTTCACTCTCCTCACAAGGTGTGCCCCATCTCTCCTCTAGTATTCCTTTTATTATTCGTTAATGAGTAACTCCTTTAACACTTGGTCTCCCTTGAGTGACTCTTCACCTTCCCTTGAGATCAACTGTCACGACTTAATCTTTCGTTGAGTTTACTTAAATCACTTAAGTGACCCACTTTTTATAAACTCACTTTTACCCATTAAATATTAAAAGGCTCAACTTGACTTTATAAAATCACTTTATAAAGTGACTTTATGAAAACACTTCATAAAATCACTTTATGAAAACACTTCATAAAGTCACTAGAGAGAAATATGCTCGGTCACTTCTACATTCTGGGCGCCTCCAATGTAGAAGTACCTCCGAGCTACCAAAATCTAACAGCCTGAAAGGAGTAATTAATTTGGTAATCAACACCACATTGAATTTGGTCAAGGCCCAAGAATGATGGAAGTAAATCCATAAACATCACCTGCTCTATGGTCAAATTTGGCATCCAAGGAAATCTTTTTGTTAGTAAAATCAGAACCAGAGCTCCAATCAAATTGTCCAAGTTCAACTCAATTTTTGTATGAGAGCTCTAAAAGAGGGCCTTACACAGATTGCTTATAGAGTTAGTCTCTTTATATGGTGAGGGGCTTGGGGAGTTTTATTTTCAAGCTGAATCGTTTTTTGAAATGGTGTGGTGTACCTTGGCCAAAGGTTACCAACGCATAAAATTCCTGAGCTAAACCTTTGACTGGGCTTTAATAAGTCCATTCTCCAATTCTTAAATGATACATATGCCAAAACTCAATGGATATGCAGTATTGATTTATACAAACAATTTATCTGATTTATGCATTGAATATGAATAGTATTAGTTCAACTAAAACATAGAATGTGAATGACCAGCATACACAGAATATCTAGATTTCCATTGACCATTCATCCATTGCCTTTCATAATTCACACAGAATCATAAACAAAATTTATATAGAGTGCATATGATTGACCATGTTAACCCACACATATAAACAAAATTCAAATACCATTCAGTGATAAAATACACGAGAGTAGAATACTTATCTGTATGAAAGCATGCTCATGTAACTAGTTGCATAGGAGCATTTTTCCTCCCAACTGTAGGCATCCACTACAGATACCACCCTGAGCTGGACATATGAGGCGACAAGGGCAAAGGACTGCCTACAGGAAACTCTCTCTCAACACAACCCAAACACAATTCTGCATGACCCGAACCAGAAACTAGAATCTGCCTCAAACCTAGGTTCCTCTACCAAAAGTTCACTTAGCCTGTGGGCATCTTCTTTTCAGCCAGTCACTAACACAAGCTTGGACACACCACTTTCAGATCACACATTGTCTGGGGAACCCTTCATAGCTAGGTTGCCATTCTTGCAAGAAGATCCCAGCTCACTTAACTGTAAATCTGGGAGACCTGGTATGACAGTGCCACTCTTCAGAATCTACAGCCAGGGCATCCCACTGGCAAATTCAGGCAACCATTGGTTCAATACAGTCCAGACCCTGCTGGTGTGTGTGAATGGCAGAAATCGTGTCCCAACTCCTATACTTGCTACAACCATATTCCCAAGCTCTCAAACAGCCCCAAAAACAAAATGTAATATGTCAATCATATATGGTCTGGTTCACTACAGCATCAAAGACGTGTCAGGGAGTTGGGAGGATGAGAAAAGAAAAATAGGGAACAAAGAAGAAGAACATCTTCCCAAAATCATAGAATATATACCAAGGTTTGCATGAAACATGCATGTCATGAAATTCTCCAAGTACAATTCATTTGGGACACATGCTGATGATGAGTGAGGAGTTCTGTGACACATGGCAAGGAATATATTTTTCCTTTTGAACCCCCATTTTCTTCCCCTCTTGTTGCATCATAGTCCCCTCATGCTTGTTAGCAGCCAGTTCATGAATTTTATATTCATATTGAGTTTTTGATCACACGTCATGATGACATCATTGTGTCATACTTAGGAAACATGAAATAAAACAAAGTATTTATAGTACTCTAGTGGGGCCTTGACCTTGGCCTCTGTACTAGGTGTCTGTATAGGATATCTGCAAATGCACATCATAGGTGTATTATAAATGAATATCACATGGCTTGATGACCAAGCAAAATGAACATGTAATCATTGTATACACAATCTGACTAAGCATAATTCCAAAGGTCAGATTGGGGGTATTACAAGTTACAACTGGTGTCCTAAAAACATCCTGAAAATAATGCTTTCTTGCTCTTTTCTTGAGATGTTCCCATAGATATTTGAGAACTACTTTTCCTTTTTGTTTGTGAAACTCCATTTGTTTAGATGACGGGACTATGAATTTATGTTTGTGTACTATCGCCGATCGGTTGTAACCTCCATTTGTGGACAATTGGTACAACATAGGGTCCCTTGAACTACTTTAACACAACACTTATCAGGTGGGGTGTGTCCACAATGAATCGAACAAGGGTCATTGCATTGGCAAGCATTCCCACATGTTATCACACAATTTGTACTTGCCCAAAAGCCCAAGGAAAGTGGATACAAAATTGGCATAACTGGGAATGACCTATCACTGTCACCTTAATAGGAAATCCCTTTCTATTTAGGTGTATGTTGCAATACCCTAGGGGAGACGTCCCCAGTGACCTGGGGGTTTGAGAAGGCTAAGGAAAATGACACAAGGAAATCCTTCCCCTCTCACAGATCACTCAAGTTAGAAGGTTCTTTAAGTCTTATTGAAGATGAAGCAAATAAATAATATTGTGTACCTGCCCAGAACAAGACAACAAGGCAAAAGTGGGCACTTTCCAAGTACCAAAATGAAGTTAGTGCTTCATAAGACAATGAACTCCTAAGAAATGTACTAGCTGATATAAAATTGCAGCAGTGTAACAGTTTATAACAGCGATAAGAAATTTGCAACAGCCACAAGATTTATGCTCTAAAATGCTTGAATAAAGACTTGAAATAATAGCTTTAACTAGGCAATTTGATAATAAATAGCCACAAGCAGTTTTAGCAACATCTAACTAGCATAATATGTCACCTTTAGGGTTACTTTGCTGCTGTTAGATGGATGTAGCAATCTTTTGCAACAACAGCAAGTAGATTAATGATTTAGGCTAATCTAAGGTTAGTAGAAGTTAGTGGGTGTTCAAGAGAAGAGGTTCTGAAAATTGTTTGATCAATCAACACTTGTAAATGGTAGACTAGTTCCTTTCTAGGGTAATGGAGTCAATGATGGCAGCAACAACTCTTAGAGGAAAATAGCAATGATAATGTTTAATCAAAGGGGATGGAGAGGATGAGAAAGGTGTTGGTAGCCCAAGGCCTCAAAAATCCAACTCCTAGAGATAATTGCTAGAAAGTAACAAAAGTTAGGCCCTAGCGATTTCTCTTTTCCTTAGACAAATTGAATTAAAATATGCAATGGGCAAGGAAGTAGGGTTACTAGAGTGCTACAATGGTAGGGCTCTAGTATCCACTTCTAGATAGGTGTCTTTCAAGAAATTTTAGCAAGTGGAAGACTATAGAGAAAAATATAGTAACATGTCTTTCTCCTACGGTTTCAAGCAAGCAATTTCATAATCTTAGACATGAAACAAGTAAATTCACCATAAGCATTCATTCACAATAAAGAAATGCATATTTTCCACTTACTTCACCAAGAATAATCAAGCATAAACCCTAGTTGAAGATCCTCCACATGAAAATTTGCCAAAATACACCAAGAACCTCTTCCAGGAAGTGCACACCACTAGATTTCAGCCAATAACACATAAAGAGGGCCGACTTTCAGACCACCACTTGTGTGATGAGTTAATGATGAAAAGCTGAGAGTTTTATCTCTCTATTTATACAATAATTATGACCTTTAATTAATTTAAGGTCATCAAAAGGCCGACATGGCCAAATTACATGAAAAATCCAGTTTTTACACAAATTCAAATAATTAAACCCTAAAATCATCTTTAGAGGTGATGTCATGCCCTTCTAGGGTTACGTTGAGCCTCCTAGGTGAAACATTGGGCCTCATCTGCAAAACGTTAGGCCTTCCAATCCCCTAGATGATGCCACACATGCCAATTAACACATAATTGCCTCCATAATGCCAATCCTGACGCTGGGTGACGTCTAGGGTTACAATGGTGATGTCATGGACCTCCCAAGGCCAACGTCCAAGTGGAAGAGCAAGACCCCCCTGGGTCTAGGTCTGCGAAAGTGTCTCCGGTGAAACGTCCTTCCTTTTCCCTGGTGCAAGTCTCTGACATCTCTTTGCCCTCGGCTGGGGTCACAACATCCATCTGTGGACTTTTAGCCCCATGGAGGTCTGAGTTAATCATCTCCCCATATGTACCTGTCCACCGGGCATGGTCCTACAGCAACAAAAAGTACGCCCTCCATAGGCTCATAAGTCACAGGGATCATAGCAATGCCAATCACATCCAATAATCAAATTACCCAAACATGTGCATCAAGCCCCCTTTACCCAGACAAATGCTCAAAGATGTTATGCAGTTTAACAAGTCAGGTTTGGAGAGGGTCTTAGGATGTCCTATTGGGCTAATCGTCCTCAAGTTTGGGGTGTTTCTCAGGTGAGATCCAATCTAGGTCGTGTAAGTGTGTGAAATGGTGTAGGGGAAGTGTTTGGGAAGAGGGTGCAGTGATAACATGGAAATGTAAGTATTTCCCGTGGGTGCCTTTGTAGAGGGAGAGCTGCACCTTATCATGGATGCCATTGTTTCCTATCCCATTCAATGCCTTTTATTCTTAGTCTTTTTGCTTTTTCTTTTCAAGGGAAAAGCTGGGGGACATTGTCCTGGCGTGGTAACCAAAGGTGATAGCGTTACCCACAAGCACTTCATGGAAATGAGAAGGTTGGCTTGTGATGAGACCCCCTTTCTCTTGGCTATGCCACCGAGAGCCACTACCCTGGTTTGGTGACTAGATAGATGGTAGTTTCATATCGCTACATGCCCATGGATCTAATAGGCTGGCTCATGATGAGACCTCCCATCCACCAATTAGACCTTGAGTTTTATTTTATCTTACGAGTCCCCTTTTCTTACCGAGAAGCCTTTTATTGCTTTCTCGGGAATCCCTGGGCAAAGCATCTCCAAGGTTTTATTTTGGCTTTTAACTCTTGCCAACTACTTTTACCCTCTGGGCCTTTAGTCCCTTCTTCCTACAAGGCAAGGTACAACCCTTCCTAGTGTGGCAAACCCAATGCCTGAACCAAGGTAGGGGAAGATGAGAGGGATAAAGATGAAAAATGGTAAGTATGGAAGGAATGGACGATGACCTTTCATAGACCCACCCAGTGGCAACTCATCCTAAAGGGAATTAGCTTACTAGGGCATTCTGTCACCCCCCCAGGTATGAACAAGTTAAAGAGCATAATTTCCAAGCAAACGTTATGAAATGAAGGAGAGTTCAGTGCAACATATTCAAATGCTTTGAAAATCAGAGTGACACATACCATGATACCCAAACTCATTACCTCATGGAGCAAGACCCACTGCTACTTCAGGACCATGTTGGTGGGATGGATGTTGTTGTTGTTGATAGATGGGATACACTAAAGAAAAGATGGGCCCTCCAGGGCCAAGCTCAAGTCGTCTAGCTCTCGGTACTCCATGTCTAGGACCTGTGGGCCTCGAGACATAATATCCTTAGTTATCCCTAGGATAAGGGATAACACCACCTACCACATCTTGTTGGACTTAGATGTTTGAGAACTAAAAACAATACTTTTCTACTATTACTGAAGGTTTTTGGGCTCTCTAGCGGCTAGCCCCTCTTATTTTTTATGATCTTGTTTTATTGGTTGTGAATGCATGTTCCTAGAAACAATTAGTTTGTCCATGCAAACATTAGTGTATTGTAATTTCTGCCCCATTCAATCTATCCTTGGAAATAATTCAATCTTTCCTTGCCTTTTGGTGTTGCTTCCTTTTCTTACAAATCAGGCTTAGTTTCCTCGACTTGCTTTGACTATACTCAACTTTAAACATTTAGTTGAGATTTTTATAAGCTCTATCTTTTCATCAGTCTCTACATGGTATTGCATTATGGTCATTTAATTTGCATGGAAATTCCTTTTAGACATTGAGAAATTGAATGACCTCTTACATTTGACTTTGGGATGACATGTTGGTTAGACAAGGTTTTGGAAAGTTGTTTTGAAACAAATGCATCTTATATTTCAATAAGTAACAGGACATGACCCCTAGGGGTGTCGTGTCCGTATCCTATGTGTCAGACACGTGATACGCTAGGAGCGTTCGACACTTGTTTGGCACGTGTCAGACACGTGCCCTAGACGTGTCCCAATGTGTCCATGGAAAAGAGACATGTGAGGCCTCTAAAAGGGGTTTTTTCACTCTTTTTACTCACTTTCAATTACAGGCAAGGAACTCTCATGGTATGTCATTGTGTGGGTGAAGGGTAAAATCGATATTTGAAGGGATTCCAAGTGCTTTGAAGGTGGATTAGCAAACCTAATTTGTTTTTAATTCATTCCACATAAATCATGGCTCAATCATCAAGGGCAACTGGTAAAGGTTAAAGGAAAGAGAGGAATGCCATTGTTGGTGTTGTCTACCCTCCTTCAAGTTCATCTCTCTTTTCTAGTGTTCCATCTGCTGAAAGTGCAACTCCCAATGCTGGAAAAAAATCTGTTGTAGCAAGACAACATGCTCAAGAAAAGAAATATCTGCTAAGGAAGTATGTAACAAGACAGCAAGTGCCTGGGGCAAAGTTTGTTGGCGGAGGGAATGTTCTTTGGACAAGCAATTTCTGCAACACTCAATACATGAGCACCTACCATTGAGTTAAGGGCCATCTGTTGGCCTTTGATTGTGGAATTGGATCATGTAAAGTGGTGAGTGCTACCAAACGAAAAGAAATGGAAAGAGATGAGATTATTGGCTTGGGGAATGTGGCAACAACAAGTAGGAAAAACAAAAATGAGGATCCTCTTCCATTCATGAGGAAACCATCTAGTAGATTTGGGAGTGGGAGTGATGTTCAAGGAGCAAGTAAGAGGCCAACTCCAAGTGGTGGTCCGGTGGACAAGATCTTTCAACAAGAGGAGGTCGATCTTACCATTGGGTTCTTTTTCTATCTCAATTATATTTCATTTAATGTTGCACGGTCTCCTTTGTTTATTGAGATGTGTCGAGCTCTAGTTGAGCGTGCTCAAACCGGGTATGTGCCTCCTAGTTCAAAGAAGCTTAGAACCAGATTGTTGGTTAAGGAAAAGGAGGTGGATAAAATCCTAGAGCCTATTAAATCATCATGGCCCTCATCAGGTGTGAGTATTGTTTTTGATGGATGGACGGATGCAACATGTCATCCACTCATCAATTTTATGGTGTTTTCCCTGAATGGACCAGCCTTCTTGAAAGTGGTGGATGCTCTTGGAAAATACAAGGATGCACAATATATGGGTGAGTTGTTCATTAAACTTATAGAAGATGTAGGTGTTGATTCTTGTGTGCAAATTATTACAGATAATGCACTTATTTGCAAGGCTCTTGGCATGATTGTGGAAGCTGAATATCCACATATATTTTGGACACCTTGCATTGTTCATTCTTTGAATTTAGCACTTAAATCTATTGCTTCGGATGTGACATGGATGGGACGTCTTATTGATGATGCATGCCATATCTGCAACTTTGTACAAAACCATATCAATGCCCTCACAATCTATAAAGTGTACACACATCTATCATTGTTGAAGATTGTAGATACTTGGTTTGCCTCATCATTCATCATGCTTAAGAGGATGAGGGAGGGACCATGGTTATTTTAGAGTTTAGGTCTTTTGGGAGAAAGAAAGATCAAACTTCTTCAATAAAGGTCAAGGATACAATGTTAGATGACAATTGGTGGGAGAGGGTAGATCTTACCATTAAGATCACAGACCTATCATTTATTTGTTGTGTTTTGCAGACACGAACCAACACATCTTAGGAGATGTTTATGAGGGTGGGATTCCATGATTAAGTCTGAAAGACTGTTATTTTACAGAATGAGTGCCTTGAGTATGGGACATCAACATAGATTTTATTCACCACCGTACAAGATATTCTTATCACTAGGTGGGATAAGAATTGCCCACCCCTTTGCATTGCTTGGCTCACTTGTTGAATCCCAAATACTACAATAATGATTGGCTCACTGGTAGGCCTTCATGCAGATTCCCTCACATGGATGGAGAAATTTCATAGGGGAGGAAGGATGCATTTAGAAGGATATATCAAGATAGAGCATCCCTTGATGAGGTGGAGGAGGGATTCGTAGAGTTTTCCACTGACACTAGGAGATTTGGAGGCTATGATGTGCTCAAAGACAGGGGGGGTTAAGAAGCCCTATTCTTGGTGGGAAACTCATGGGGTAGCATGCTCTATTCTACATCATTTAGCCATGAGGATCCTGTCTCAGGTTACTTCATCCTCTTGTTGCAAGAGGAATTGGAGCACATATGGGAAATTTTACAGTTTGAAGATGAGTAGGCTTGAGCAGTCCAGGCCAGAGACAATGGTGTATGTGCACTCCAACCTTTGTCTTATTTATAGGTAGAGGGAGGAGGGGTTGAAGGGAAATAAAAAGATGTGGTATGTATTTCTTGATGATATGTGTTTGGACAACAGTGTTGAGTTGGCATTAGCCAACTTGGATCTTAATGAATCAATGCTAGAGCCGATCACTTTTGATGTTGGGGATCCTTTTGAGGGGTCATCCTCCACACCAACAGATGCAAAGATTAGATTGGATATAGAGGAGGATGATGGAGGAGAGAGCAGTGGCAGTGGTGGTGATTTCGATGATTCTAACATGGAGGAGGACTACTAACAATCACGAGTTATGAGATTCTTCCATCTACGGTTCTAGTATCTACCCTATTTTGTATTTGTAATTTGTAATTTTTTAATATATATATATATATATATATATATATTTCCAGGGTCAACGTGTCCTTTATGTCCTATGTCCTCGTGTCATGTGACTTAGTATTTCATTAAGGCACGTGATAAAACATATGTATTCTTACTTTTCTAACCAAAGGAGAACTGCACTTATTTCCACTCCCTATATGGGCAAGGAGGGTGAGCATGTCTACTTTGGCTGACTTCAAGAGAGTCAATATCTTTATGAAAAATCTCTTTCCCAGCTACAAATTGTATTGCTTTGGGTGAAGTTGTGCAGTCTCCATTAAAATTAGCTCGACAATATCTTTTCCATAAGAAGAATATACTTTCCAGGCTTATAGTATTTGATATGCATATTCCTGCATGCCTAATCATCCACTGGTCCCCATAAATGATCTTGGTTTTGGAAAAGTTCCAATAATGGTATTCTTAAACCAAGTTAATGTTGAGATTGGATAGCAAGGAAGGTCTTCATCATGCATGGCATCCTAGCATGGAGGAGGACAATGAAACTTATCCAAGTTGATGGGTTAATCTTTTTCTTAAAATTGTACTTAGGAAAAAGTGCATTAAATGGGTTATATTTTAGGGTTGACTCAATAAGTACTTTTTATAAAGTTAAAGTGAGAAATAATTTAAGTTGTGGTTTTTTAATCTTGACCATTGATCTCATAAGGTGTACGATGATCAATCTTGGTCCTCCATCCTTTAGGAGATAGGGTTTCTCACTTGCTCATTGAGTAAAAAGGAGATCAACTTGGAGAGGGGTGCATTATGCACAAGAGAGAGACAATTTTCTGAAGAGGGAAAGAGGAGAATTGCTTGAGGGTTTGGAGGGAGACCAAGGAGGCTTCTACACTGAGATTGACACACATCTTCAGCATTGCAGAGGTCTTTTCCTACAGATCTGATCAGGAGGATTTGCAAAAGGGGGCCATACGTTTGTTGAGGAGGTTTTGCATTTGTCTGGGCTGATTTTATTGTAAGAGATCTCTATATTTTCCTGCTCAATAATAATAAAATCCAAATCTGCTGCACTGGTTTTCCCTCCGGGGTTTTTCCAGGGACGAATTGTCCAAAAATTACTTGTGTACATGTGATGTGATTGCTGTTATTTTTTACTGTTAAGTTCCTGGTTATTATTTTCTGCTGTGTATTATTTATTTGTGAAGAAAACCTGGCAGAATCAGTAAACAGAAAAATTAATTGATTAGTGAACTGGGTTTGAAGAAAATTCACAGTTAATTTGCTCCAAACCTTGGTACAAGACACTATCTTTGACACAAGGTTCCATCCATTATTGAACAACTAAAAGTATTATGTCAACACATCCATGATCCTTGTATGAGAGCGTCTGACTTGTGATGAGAGGTTCAGAGTCCTGACACAAACATAAGCCAAAATTCATAATGTGATAAACAACTGAAACATTCAGTAATCCTCATAGGCATGCATCTCTCAAGCTTGTGATCTACTTCTCTAGAACAAATTCTCATGGGACATGACCCGGAAATGCCTCACAAAGGTTTGGTGACACATCTTTTGAACTTCATTCTCAAAGGATTAATCAAAGATAGGACTGGACATATCGTTGAATGATTGCTTTGGGTTTTCTTGGAAAGTTCCATTCTTTCTGGTAAATGGCAACATCGAAGTTTTTCTACTTGTTATGAGCTTTTTTTTCCCTTATAAGAAGAATATTTCTATTACTAATGATCCATTCATTTTAAGTAATTTATCTAGGTTGGCAATGCTTGTCAATGTTGATGTACATGGTAAATGTGTTTTGAACCAGGCTTGTGTCATCATCTGTTATTGCACTTCTAGAGGGCGATGATGATGCTGTCGACACGGGGATACTTTGAGTTGCACGAGTTATGTTTTGGATAATATTCACCCTTGTAAGTTTTGTTGCTCAATGCTCAATGACATTTGGTTTCAAGCCTATATTTACAGTAAAGAGTTATTTTTCTTTCCTGAAATGATGAAATGCATTTTGGATGTTCATGCCTAGAACATTTGGGTTGTCACTGACCTAGATATTTCCCTGTATGCAGGGTAGTTTGGTAGACCTGAAGACATCTTGTTTTTTGAGTGGGAAGTTCTAGTAATTTTTAGGCTGTAATTGGATGTTTCAAATTATGTTCCACCAAGTTTCAGTGAAAGTGATGGAGGAGGACTATCAGAGATGGCTGGATAGTAGGCAAAATTTCAGTTAGTGATAAAAGATGATTGCATTTGTGAAACTTAGATTTGTTTTCAGATGTTACGAACTAACAGGAAGGATGTGTTGTAAACGGGCTTTAAAACTGTCCAAAAATGTCGTATGCAAAGAAAGTTGAAGATTGGATGCTCAATATAATCTACAATTGATATTATTTGAAGTGGCAATTTCTATAAAATGTTATTTTTTAATGCAAGAGATACATGCATTCTTCATTTCAAGTTGTTAAATGTTCAGATTTATCCAAATTTTGTATCATGTCAACAGGCTCAATTGACATTTTTCTGACCTTCCAGTACTTGAGGAAGTTTTATTCTGATTGTTGAGTGGCCTTTTACAGATAAGTTGTGAAATGACGATCTCTGTTCTAGATTTCAAACTTATGGTGAACTTACGAGTCTCATTAATGAATAATTTGGTAAATAAAAAAAGGTTGTGCTATGTAATTTGCTGCATAATATTACGGACAGTCCTTGCTAGGAAAAAATGCTTTTGTTATCTTTAACTTAGTTTTGGGAGTACATGTGCTGTTCCCTGTAGGGTTAGGTTATGCACAGGTGTCCTCTGTTTTCGGGGGATGTCCCCATTTTGCAGGGGATGTCCTCAAGTAGTCCCCTGCCAATAAAGGATAGCAAGGAACAACATTGGAAATAGTCCAGTGAGAGTGCGAACAATGTTGGAAAAATGCCAATTTGAGTGTTATTCTAATCAATCATCACGAAAAAAGCCATAATTTCGTGGAGTTCTAGGACAATCTGATACCTCCATTCAATATAGTCCATGTAATAATGCACCCCGGGGTTTTGACTATTCAGTATATGCAAGATAAAGTCCCATATAATAGATGCCCCCTATATTATGATGTCAGAGGAGCATTGCATGGTCGAAATACATAGTATCTTTTTTCCATCAAGGTGGACTTTGGAGAGCCTAGAGAGGAAGCTATCTGTTGGATAGAGAATAAGGAAACAACCTGCAAACATAATAAAAATGAGATAATCATCCTTTCTTTCATGAGTCAGACATATCCATGCTCATGAATGAGTCAAGTACAACATATGAGTGTATCAAGGCGCAACAAAAATAAGGAAACAACCTGCAAACATAATAAAATTGAGGTAATCATCCTTTCATTAATGAATCGGGCATACCCATGCTCATGTATGAGTCGAGTCAAGTACAACATATGAGTGGAGCAAGGTGCAACAAAATGGGAAGGCCATCTCACAATGCATCATATGCATAACTGGATGCATGACTCAAGCAAAAAGAGATAATGCCAAAGTACATTGATATCTCAAATCCATCATCAGTACATATACATTAATGGTATAATGATGCCAAAATAGATGGCACAAAACAAAAGAAGAGGAAGCCCTACGGCTGGAAAGGGGCTCATACAAGTGTGAAGGACTCAAATGCTCACTGAAAATAGCTCCAAATCAACGTTCCAATGTAGGTTGAAAGAAACCACAAATGTCCATGGTCTTCGATTGAATATGGATCACTAACATCCCACTGATTATGATTCTCCATGTGATAACGAGATGAAATCGAACATGGGAGGAACTATCTAGTTAGCAATCAATAGTGAAAATCCCTGCTAGAAATGAGGTAGCCCATTGATAATAAAATGGGCACCAATGCACTAGTACAATCTTAACAATGTGAATAAATGATATGAAGTTGAGTGTTTAAAGGAACGATTTGGTGAGGCACTGATGATGATAATTCACTATCACATGTGAGGAACTCCACCAATGAGCAAAGTGAACCCAAGGTACCATGCTTTTAGATAAAAATCCTAGAGCAAATGTGTCATGGTCAATAGTTGTATCTTTGTTTGAATAAATGCAACGATGACTCCCTTTAACCAACATGATGTAAGAAAATAGCTAATGAATGATTAAGACATAAACTCGACTCAAGGGAACTAGCCAAACATGGAAGAGTGACTTGAGACATCTCTCTACATAGGTTAACAAGGCAAAGAATGACATGACTGTCATCTCACTTCAAAGGAAACCATGGCCAACATTCTAGAGGCCATAATTGCCCCTGACTACCCCTAGGATGATTTATACCATCCTTCTTATTTCCACCTTTAGGATTCTTTCACCCCCTCAAACTAGTATATTGTTAATGCCAAGGATTTTATCCCCCATGTACACCTAGATTGGTTAAAGAATCCCATTCTTGCCTTGGATGCTTTTGAGGAAGGAAACATAGCCAACATTCCTCCAACCATCAAGGTTGATATTTTTATCACTCTCGACACCACAAAAAATATACCTCATGGAGTTGCATGATACCCTGAAGAGGTTTCATCGTATAAATCACTCTTCCAAGAGTTTGGTGATGTTTTTGCTTGGTAGCATTCGAAAATGCCCATCTTAGATCATCATGTTGTTGAACATCACATTGACACATGGTCAGATCTATACCTTATTCAGAAGAAACAACCTATCAATCCTGTAAAAGCCTTGACCATTAAAGCAGGAATCGATAAACTATGCACGATTAGTTTGATCTATTGAATTGCCTATATGTCTTGTGTCAACAATCTTGTCCTTGTGATTTAAAAACAGGGTACCATATGCATCTGTTGAATTTTCACTATGCTAGGCTCAAGCACGAGGTTTATTTCATTTTAGCATTTACTTGAACCATGAACAAATGCATCTACACAATTTACAAGTGCTGCAATAACCAAGATCACAAGAAGAATAACCATGCACAAGAACACAAGAAATATCCTGGGAAAACCCTTCACAACAAGGGAGAAAAACCCAACAATCCTTTGCTATATTCTCAAGAGAAGATACTCCAACCACGAAACCGTAATGCACACACGAGGGTGCTCTACTACCTTGAAACTTGCGCCCAAGAGAGGTGCACACTACAGCCCTAGAAATGTACTTGCTGGAATTTCCAAATGACAAGTGACTTGTGTTTCCTCTGTGAAAATTCCAGGTCCTATCAGCTTGCCTTCTTGGTCTGTCTTTGACCAAGCTAAGGCTCTAAGTTTTCTGCTGTTTTATAACAGCCAACAGTCATGTTTATTTTAAGCTGATTGTTATGGTTGTATTCTCAATTTGGGTGCTCTAGCATGTCGTTTTAGCCATAGGAAATTAGTACATGCATCTCAAATAAATACAACACACCTAATACATCGTTTACTGCTAATAATGGACAGATCTAAGAACTAATAGCATGCATTTGTAGACACAGTATTTTTGGTCAACATGACCCTGGACAAAACCCCCCCGGGGAAAACCAGTTTGAGATCTATATGTATATATGAGGAAAAACAAGTAAGGGTTACAGTAAACACAATAAATGATGGAATCTGATACAATAGCAACTCCAACTGAGTTGATACACAAGCTCTATCAAGCAGATGCACCCCTGGATGGTGCGCCCCTCATGAAAACTGCCAGAACCACTGTAAATGCTCCAGAAATCAACTGTGATGTCAGAATGGAAAACCCCTCCACAAGAATGAAGCTCCTGCTGGTGTCCTCACACTGCAACTGACCTCACTGAAATCTGATGGCTAGATATGCTACCAGGAAGGAATAAGTCTGCCAAGACCATGCGCCCTCCTCAAATGTAGAATAGCTCCAGTAAATAATGGAAGCAAGCTGCTCCAAGTCTCCCACAGGGAAAGCTAGCGGCCTCCTCCTCAAAACCTCATGCAACTGACCTCATCTCCATAGCTAGAGTT
>SNQJ01S0070879.1:12226-25845 GCA_010110895.2 Picea sitchensis
ATATATGCTACATTTAGTGTAATCGCTTACATAATTGACTAATGAGAGAGAGAAGGTTGTTACATATGTTATCAGAGCAGGTTCAACCCGGTGACATTGGACCATTGCACCTTCCATTGTGTTAACTAAAGGATTAAAAATGAATCTTTAATTAATTTGAAATTGTCCATGCAGGTAATCATGGTTAGAGGATGTAGGGGAAGTAGACTTCGTGGTGTTGGAGGAAGAGGTGTGATGCCTCCGATAGTATCCATGCCAGAGGGGTCTAATGTGTAGGGAGAAGAGCAGACTACTGAGCAGGAGTGCGTTGTTATAGGGGATGTGGTAGGTATGATGAGATCCTTCCATAGGATGTTAAAGGCATCGATTAACAACTTGGATCAAGATGAGGGAAGAGCATCTAAACCTAATGAGGGTTCACAACGTGCTCCAGCTAGTAGTAGTAGCATACACAAAGAACTCGAGAATGTGAAGTTTCTCAATTTCTAGGGTGGCATGGATGACTTAGCCACCGAGGCATGGTTGGATAAGATGGTGATGTGCTTCACACTTCGTGATTACACCTCCAACATGAAATTTTGCATGGTAGTATTTCAATTGAAAAGGGGTGCTCTACTTTGGTGGAAGACACTCCTACCTCAACTAAACATGGTCATGGAAGACATGTCATGAGAATTGTTCGAGGAACAATTACGAGTGAGGTACATGCTAGATGAATTCATTGAGCGCCAACTTAATGAGTTCAACGCCTTATGCTAGGGTAGATGTACTGTATCAAAGCATGAGACTAGGTTCATGGAGCTACTTAGGTATGCTCCACATCTGAACACGAAGAAGTTAAAGGTCAACAATTTTTTGTTCAGCCTTAACTTCAAAATTCATGTGAAAGTGAGGATTCAAATGCCTCAGACATTGCATGATGTAATTCAGATGGCCCTCATAGCTGAGGAAGATATGAATAGTAGGGGTTAGGGTAGGACTCCTTCTAGACCGACTTGGAAAATGACATCAGGAGTGCATCAACATCAGAGACCAACCATATAGACTTTAGGGCATCAACTTATACTTCAGGGATAAGGAGAACTGGATCGAAGACTGGATGTTGGACATGTGTAGAGCCACATTACCAACAAGACTGTCCGATTGAGAAGGCCAAAGCGGATAGATCATAAGGACCCTCTACAGTTGGAGATTTGGGCAAGGCCCATAGGATACAAGTAGCGATGAACAACCACCAGACCGTGCACCATTCCACTATGCTCGCGACGTTAGGTACAATCATTGACCAAAATTTTAGTATTTTGATAGATCCAGGTGTTAGAAAGAGCTTTATCACTAGTTAAACGAAAAAGAGAATTAAGGTAAAGGTAGTCGAGCATGACAAGTTCAGATACATAGAAATGGCATCTGGTTCCAAACAAAAAGTTGGAGGAAAAGTGACAGACTGTGGCATTAACTTGTGCAATTTTGTAATGAAGGTAGATATTTATGTGACGATCTTAGGATCTTATGACATAGTGATTGGTACAGACTGGCTAGAAACACATGATGCGATACTTAACTATAAGATGAAACAATTAAATTTGATAGATGATTTGAGGCATAATAGAGTGATTGTAAGAAGAAACCAGTGAGTGTCCTTGAGATTTGTTTCTTCCCTACAACCATAAAAAAGTATGCGCAAGGGATGCAAACTATATGCAATCCTAGTGCTAAAATAAAAGGGTGAGGCAGAAGGATTAGAAAACCCTCCTGTAGGACAAGAGTTTGCTGATGTGTTTCCAGAAGAGTTATGTTACACATTATTTTGGTCACGTTAGAGATCAACTGAAAACATGTGTTCATGACACATATTCTTTGAAAACATTAAAAGATACTTTCTCCATGGGAAAAGTGGTTTTCTTTCCTCTTTCATAAACCATAACAAGAAAGGTCATCCCACCCTACTATATGCATGGGGTGCGTTGATGCCTAATCATCGGACTCTACCTTAAAACTGGATTGCGTTGTCATTGAATGTTGCTTGTGCATAGGGTGAAACGATGATTAAATCATAGGAAAAGTCAAAATTCACGAATGTTCTAGAAGGGAATCTTCTAGAAGATGAGGTGGCCTCCGATCGGTTTGGATCTTACTCGCTTCTCTAATTTAGTGGGATCATCCTAATCTCCTCATCCATTTCTCTTTCACACTATATAAAGATAGATCTCTCATGGAAAAGACAAAGGTTGAATAGGCTAAGATTTGTATGGAGAGTTCTACTTCAAATTATGCTTGAGAGCTTTGCTTTAGTTATTCCAGTTAGATTGTGGATCTTCTTCATTCAAGGCATTGGAGAAAATGTATGTGTGTTGAAGAAAAGATCCATTGAAAGGGGATCTTGATACATCAAGGCATGGGTTGTATTCTCTACTTTCCATTTAATTTAATACATCAATACATTTCTTCCCTATAAAAGGATCTCGTCTTTTATTTCATAATTCCTTGATATTATACATAGACTTCATTAGAATATATATATATTTGTTTTCCCTCTTTGTTGGTTTGTGATTCTTACACAAGCTTACCATTCTCCAAACTCAAATAATGAGCTACAAGGACGACACTAATGAGGATCAAGCGTAGTTTAAAAGGTATGTCACTTATACCTCACTAAACTAGTTTATATGACAATGAAGTTTAAGGTGAAGTATGTATTTTGTTCTATTTTGTTCTAGTTTCATGTGGAAGTTAGGGAGATCTATTTGTGTCTGCACTTACCGATTAGTCCGATAACAAAATTGGAAACCATACTAGGGATACGACTTTTTTTTGTTTTTTTCCTCTTATTTTCTTTTAGCCTCCATTCATTTGGTTAATTCCATTCTCTAAGTCTGTGGGTGATCCATTTTGACTCTCTGGGTTTGAAAGTTCAGTGAGAATTTTTTTCTTTCTTCCCATTTTCCTTTATTTTCAGAGATTGTTACACTATACTCTATAGATAGCCCATGACGTTTCACTCTATTGGTGTATACCAATGCGATGACATCACATTGTACCTTATTGGTAGAATGTGATGACCCTAGATCATCACATTGTGCTCCACTGCAACCTGCGACGATTCTTGTATGAATTGTTGGAGACAACCATTTTTCTTTTCTCTACGTAGTTTTGCCTCAACAACCTATGATGAACTTCTGACACTAGTGAATGATTTATTTATAGGTTTGAAGCTTGAATTTGATTAATTTTTGGAAATTGAAAGTTTTCTTTGTAAATTTTGCAAGTTTTTCTTTTGGTTTTTGTCACAAGGGTATAATCTCTAGATCTTGGTCTTGAGTGCTTGTTTGACAAAGAATCATTGATTTATTTGGAGTTTTGGATTTTTTTTTCTTTTTGGATTGTTAATTGATTGAGACAAAACTTTTGTTTGTATTTGACAAAAGGTTTTCTTATCATTTCATTTTTTTTTCTACATTATGGGTTTGATTTGGGAATATTGTTGAGAATGTGTTAATTTTCTTGGATTATGCTTTCTTTTCTTCATTACATCTCTGATATTATTTGAGAAATAAAGAAATGAATTCATTCTTCTTTTTAGTAGACTTTTATAAGAAAATTGTTGCATTCGAAATATTTCTTAAAAGAGAAAACTTGGAAAATTTAGTAGTTTTTGATTATTTGGTTCTTTTTCATTCAAAACTTGAGAAATTGTGTTTCGTAGATTTTGTATTTCAAAAAGAGACACCTTCTCCCTACTGTAATTAGATTTCATTGAATTAAAAGATTGCATAATCATCTCTTCCTTCATTTTATTGGGTCAAGGTCACATACATCATCAGTTTCATTTATGTTTCCCTTTTGAGTAAGAAACAACCTTTAGAATACAACACACTTTTAAAATTTGTTAGCAACTTTTATTTTCTAGAAATTCTCTACTTCAACATTAGCTAGGATAGAGCTTTGGAATAGGTTGTAAGGCACACTCTCCAAAGCATCAAAACATACAATAATATCTTTTGATAGGGAGAGTTCAAATCCACTTGCTACATTTTATCTTGGGAAGCCCTTATAACACAAGGGTTAATCATGAGGTCGCATTAGGACTTGCAGAGTTAATCACCCTTCTTTGTTGGTCTTAGTGTAGATATTGCGCATATTATTGGGGGTCACTTGAGAATAAAATCCTGTGGGGACCTTCTCAAGTTGATTTCAAGCTTAGATACCCTGCCTTTGCACATGGATCAAAATGTTGACTGTTTCCCCATGCATCATTGTTGTAATTGGTAACCTTAGTGGCCTATCTATTTAGGGTATTTACATGAGGTGAATGTGGAGGGGCAAGTCTTCACAGTACCTGGAATCGATGTTGGCCAACTCACTCTAGCTCCTTGGAGGGTATACCCACGATTATGTGTGGGATCTTGCACAAGGGTGTAAGTCCGTTAAGCATGTCGTCAACGTAAATCTTCCCCCTGCTTTATCCCAGCCCTTTCTTGTCTTGATTTCGCGACGTTGAATTTCATCACCAACTAGTGACTTCAAAATAAGAAGGTTTGTTTGCGTGTTTCATTTCTAGATTTTATTAGTGAGTGATGTTTGTTTCTCTAGTTGGCCATAGATTTGTTTCGTTCTTTATTTGGTGCAGCCAACATCGACCCTCGCCGTTCATGTAGGATGCAAGGGTTACCTCCGGAAGATCTGGAATATTACGTTCCTTTTCTTCCTAACTCACCAGAGGGTTCTCCAGAAGGAGCAGTCCATAACAACGTAACCTATGATATTGGAAGTTCTACTCCTTTGGAGGAGTTAATATTTCCCGTAAATCCGTTATTGAGTGTTGTATAAGATCCACATTTGCTCCAGATAAATTCATTGGGAGACATTGTTGCTGAAGAGTATATTGAAATACCTACTAGACCTCACACAGAGTCTGGTGTAGATGATCCTCTTTTTCAAAGTGATTCATTTAGAAATCCATTTCACATTGTTGGAATATTTAATCCTAGCTTTGTCCCTGTCCATTCTTTTTCGAGGACTTCTTCAGGACACGATATTTTTGATAAACTAGGAATGAGTCCTAATCAACCTATGGAATAAAAAACGTGTGTGAATTTCACTATTTATACAGTACCTTTAGATCATTTTAATGGAACAACCAGTAATTTCGTCATGGTTTCAAACCAATTGTTGGTTGGTTCTCCCTCGATTCCTCCTCTCCATCTCGCTAGTTCTACCATGGTCCCACAAGCTATGCCTATTTCTGGCGGAAATATGGTTATCACTCAAGATCCTAATGGAACACCACTTCTTCTTATATCAAATCCGTCATCCCCTCCTAGTCATAATGCTTTGAATACCTCCATTGCTATTCCTGACCAGAATCTGTCCAGAGGGTCTAATATTTTTGTTCCTTCTGGGTATAATGTCGCTATTCATTTTGTTCCTACACCTACCCAGGTTATCTATGGAGGGCCTTACATTCCTCCTCCACCTTGGCCTGGAGGATATAATCGTCCTGGCTCTATTAGTTCCAATCAAGTTGGAGGCACCAGTAATTTTGTCTCTTTTGGTTTTCAAATTCATGTTGGAGGTCAACCTCAAGTTGGGGGGAAACCTCAAGTTGGAGGCCATAACCCAGTTTATGGACAAATCATACCTGGATTAAAATCTCAACCTTGAAATCTTCCTTTCTAAGGGAATCAATAACCGTCTAGGGGGAAACATCCTCAATTTAATTCTTTTGTACCCCCTTATTTCGGACAACCGTATCCAGGTTCTATGAATCCTACTCAGGGTCAATATTTTCAGTCTAATGCTCCTTTCCAAGGGAGTTTACCTAATCAACCAACTCTTGTTGGTTATTCAACTCAAAATTCTCCACAGCCGAATTTGTCAGGACTATCTAATTATCTACATACTGCTTATGCTCCTACTGGTATACCTACGGGACTATGTCCTAAAAAATACCAGTTTTCTCAAGTGAAGAGACAGTTTCCATTTCTTGCTACTTTGGATTTACCAGATTTATCTAGGATTTTGAATGATCCTATTTTTCATTCTCCTTATTGGCCTGTCATACCTGCCAAATTACCATCAAACATTCCTAAGTTTGACGGTTGATTGGGAGAAGACCCAAATAATCACGTCATGACTTTTCATCTTTCGTATTCATCTAATTCATTGATGGATGACTCTATTAGATTACAAATTTTTGAATGAACTCTTATGGGTTTGGCAGCCAAATGATATATTGAGTTACCACAAGGATTATTTAATGACTTCAATACTTTTTCCATGTAATTCTTAATGCATTACCAATTGCCAATTCAATATGAGATAGGAACTGAAATTTTGAGTTCATTTAAACAATCCTCTTCTACTCACATTTCCGATCACATTCCTAAGTGGAGGAGGATAAGATGCTTAATCAAAGTTTCCCTTCCTGATTAACTGTTGTCCAAGTGGTTTACCAAATTTCTCATTGGTCCTATAGCTTGTGATGTTTCCATGGGTGGTGTTGTCACTAAAGAGCAGGTGATTAGTCGTGCTAAATATCTATATCGTGTTTACTCACAAATAGGAACACTATATGACTTGATCCCTAATGCTCCTTGTCCATCTATGAATCCTACCCCAACACCTCCAGTAGCTTCTCACGCTGTTGATGGTGCGATTGGCACTTTTCATGCTTAGACTCAGTCTAAAGAAGCCAGTCATGCCAATCTCAAGTCTACTACTTCTAATGTACAAATTACTCCTAATCCAACTCCTTCCCCCAATAAAACCTCTGAATTTAATTCGGTTCAATCTACACCTACCAGTAAAAATCAAAATAAAAAGAAAGGGAAGGGTAGGAATAAGGAGGAAAAAAATAATAATCAACAATCTCAGAAACCCAAAACACATCCTACTGATGACAAAGACAAGTGTAAACCTCGTTATCCTTTCCTTATCTATGGTGAGGATCATTATACAAAATATTGTCCACGACATGCTGAGATTACTAAGTTCTTGCAAGGAACCGAGACACCTCGTACACACATTGTATTGTCACAATTGTTTCCTTCTCAGCAGCAGGCCCAATTGGTCATTCATGACCAACCTTCTCACTCTACCATATCTTATGTACTTATGTCTACTAGTGACTCCAAGAAGAATGAAGTTGCAGTCACAAATTGAGCTAAAGATTATTCTCCTTCCAAAAAGAAAGTTGATTATTTACCACCTCCATTGGTTCAACCTCCTCCACCAATTTCACCTCCAAACGATCCTCTCCATATCGAACGACCGGGCCTAGATACATTTCTTCATCCTCCTCCCAAGGGTGTTGTTTGAAATTCTTCATTTAATCCTCATGCACGTGCTTCCCAAAACCACAATATTGTAGAAGACATTGCACAATCACCCTCTACGATGTCGGCTCTCAAAGTCCTTCAAAGTTTCCCTAATCAATGGAAGGTGTTGTTAAAGGATATTGGTGGAATTGATCCTACCAATACGAACTTGATAATCTTTGACTTGGAATACCATATTCGAAGGCTTCCTCCTTAATTAGTATTTTAGATACAAGTTGTCGTAGAAAATAAGAATATTTGTCGAACTGTTATTAACGAAGGAGCCTCAACTTGCGTCATGTCCATCACTTGTTGGAAATCTATTTGCTCTCTTTCCCTTACTGAATCGCACAATACTCTTAAGGATTTTAATGGTATAGGGTTTAAACCTTATGGTGTTCTTCCTTTGTTGTCTATTATGTTAGAAGGTAGGTTGATTAATGTCAATGTTGAGGTCTTTGATGCACCTCTTGATTGCAACCTTCTACTTGGTCGTAGTTGGATCGATTCCATGCGCGCAGTTCTTTCTACTCTTTTCTGTGTGTTACATTTACCACACTAAAGAAAATCCATTATTGTCAATCAACTAGCCTTATTTAATTATGATTCACATATTAGCAACATACCTTTCATTTCGAAAACACCTCCCGGTTCTGATAATGTTTGTGTGGGTCTTTTAAAATATTCAACATTAATGGGTACATTTTGCTATTCCACCACCCGATATTCCTCCTCCTTTTGTCACCTCGATTAACATGATATCAAACTTTGTTAGTGAAACCCCTGAGTCTTATGACCCATGGATAGTTCCTAGCTCTGACGACTATCTCTGTTACGATGACCGAATTCCATTAATTCTGGTAGAATTAGCTTATCAAGCTATTCAATCGAAAACTCCTTCTCCTTCTCTTCTGTGATACATCTCATGATCCATTTCATGTGATTTTTCCTATTGATGAGATGATCATGAAAGTCATGTCTATGGAAGATAATCCATGGCACGATGGGCATCATTGTTCTATTATCTTCCTGGAACCTAAGACCATATAGAGTTTTAAATGGATTTCGAATCCGTCTACCATTGTTGTTATTTCCTCTATTCCTGAATCAACACATGATGTTTTGTATGAAGGAAACTTGGGTAATATTTCACCTACCGTCCCTCTTGACATATTGATTAAACATGGATTCATGGAAAATGTTCATATCGGTGCCTCATGTTCTATTGATGAGGACCGTACTTAGAAATCCCCTTTCCAATAATTCCGTGAAGCTTTTTCCTAGATTTATGAAGAAATGCCTGGTATTGATCATGATATTGTTGTGCATGAGATTATAACTTACTTAGATGGTAAACTCGTTCGACAGAGACTTCGCCCAATGCATCCACGTAAATCTTCTACTATTAAGCTTGAATTTGAAAAACTTATTAAAGATGGTTTTGTGTATCTTGTGGCTTTGACCGATTGGGTGTCCAATCTTGTTCTGGTTAACAAGAAACAAGGCACGATCCACCTTTGTGTAAATTATAGGGATATAAACAAAGATTGTCCCAAATACAATTATCCAACCCCTTTCGTTGACCAGATTGTTGACGACTGTTTTGGGAGTGAGATCTTCTCCTTGATGGACAATTTATCCATCTATAATCAAATCAATATTTTTCTTGCGGATAAGCATAAGACTGCTTTTATTTTCCCTTAGGGAACCTAAGCATACCAGAAAATACCTTTTGGTCTCAAAATGTTGGTGCAACTTTTCAGCATTCTATGTCTTACGCTTTTCATCACATTAAACACATCATACAACACTATATAGACGATCTATTGGATCATTCTATGCGTTCACAAGATCACTCGACACATCTACGGGCTATTTTACTATGCTGTCATTATTATCGCATACGATTGAATCCACACAAATATGTTTTTTATGTGGATTCTGGATGATTCTTGTTTTTATAGTGTCTATACATGGGATTAGGGTAGATCCCTTGAAGGTTAAGTCTATTCTTAATTTACCTCCTCCTTCCACACTACACCAACTCCAAAGTTTGCAAGGGAAGGCGAAATTTTTACGTGGATTCATTCCCAACTACGCTAAATTAACGAAAGGATTTACTCGACCTCTTAAGAAAGGTTACGATTTTGTATGGGATGACACTGCCAACAAAGCCTTTGAATCTTTGAAACTCGCCTTAACCAGTACACCACTGTTGTTTACACCTGATTATAGGTGAGATTATTTCATGTACTTAGTTTCTTCAAACTCTACCATTGCTATGGCTCTATTCCAAAAGGATGATTCACACAATGATCATGTTATATATTATTTGATTTGGAGTCTCACGACCACCGAAACCAAATATTTACATGTGGAGAAATTGGCCTTGGAAGTTGTTCGAGATGTTCAACGTTTTCATCACTACATCTTATTACACAAAACCACAGTCATTTTCGGTTGCAACCCCATGAAACACATCCTTACTTGACAATTGTTGGGGGGCAAGTACTCTAAATGGATAGTTATTCTCCAAGAGTTTGATTTGGAGTTTGAACGTGCCAAGTCAAAGAAGTCTTTGGTTTTTTCTGAATTGATATGTGACCTTCCCTCTATTGAAACAGAACTATGGCAAAGGATTCATTACTTGATGAATCTCTCTTTATGATCAATTATGACGACGTATGGTATAGAGATATTAACATTTATCTCCAGAAAAAAAAAATTATGGCCTAATATTTCTAGTATAGATCATCGTCGAATTCAGTATCAATCTCGTTAATACATTATCCTTCGTGATACCCTTTACCGTCATGGTATTGATTCCATATTTCGACGATGTCTCACCTATGATGAAGCTAAGACAGATTTGAATGACTATCACTCTAGAGCAAGTGGCGGTCGTATGTTTGGGTATGCCACTACCTAAAAGATCAATCCTTCATTGTTTAAGGATTGCATTACTACCATCCATAAATGCCATGCTTGTCAAACCTACAAGAATAAGATATGATCTCACCCCACTCCTCTTCACCCTATAGTTCCTATTGGTCCATTTTCTAAATGGGGAATTGAATTCATGACATGTAACCCTCACTCAGTGGGGTGGCATGGATACATTATCGTAGCTGTGGATTATTTCACTAAGTGTGCTGAGGCAATGCCTATATTTGATAATACCGGGAAAATTGCATCTTTATTCATATTCAATCATATCATTACTAGATTTGGTGTCCCTCAAGCCATCATCACCGATCACAGTATTCATTTTCACAATTTCATGATGTATGAACTTACCGAAAAGTTTGGTCTTCGACATGAAAAATCAACCCCCTATTATCCGAGGGTCAATGGCCAGGTTGAAGCAATCATCAAAGTTCTCACTACTATGCTTCGACGGATGGTAGAGATTCACAAGTCAAGTTGGCACACGATGTTGTTCTCAACATTGTGTGCCTATCGGACATCCATTAAGTCTACCAAGGTATTCACACGTTTCCAATTAGTATATGGTATTGAAGCTATTTTGTCGATTGAATGTGAAATCTCATCTTTGAAACTAGTTGTCGAACTTCTTCTTAACACCTCAGCTGAAGAGGAACGTCTTTTGTATTTGATGCAATTAGATTGTTGCCTTAATCATTGAAACTCAGAAAAAACATGTCGAATCTCAATATGAAAAGCATGTCAAACCACATGTATTTTCTGAAGGTGACCTAGTTCTCCTTTACGAACAAGATCGTGATTTACTAGGGGTCCATAAATTCGAGCCCATGTTGTGAGATCCTTATATTTTGAAACGAGTGTTGGGAAAAGGGGATTATGAGCTGGTAGATTATGATGGAATTTCTTTGAGTGAATCCACAAATGGGCTTTACTTGAAGAAGTACTATGCTTAAATCATTTTCTGCATGAGTGTTGTGTATTTTTAGTGTATCATACTCTTGTGCACTTTTTCATTTTTGGTTCCGAATTTTGGCTGCTTACCTTGCATTGTGCTTGGTTTCCAAATGTCGATGTCTTCACTACCCTATATTGGCTTCACTGATGGCGCTAGTCGTAGTACTCAAAACTTAGCATCTATTGCTTGGGCAATCTATGCACCTACAGATGAATTGACCAGTCTACATGGTGTTTGCCTTGGTCGTGCAACTAATAATATCATGGAATATAGTGCATTTATTGAGTTATTAACTGACGTCGTTTCACTTGGAATCCATCATCTTATTGTATGACTTGATTCACAGTTAGTGGTACTATAATTGAGTAACATTTATTGCATCTGAAGTCCTACTTTGTTAAGGGTATATTTACGAATTTTCCTCTTGGAACATCATTTTGATTACATTGAATATCAACACATTGCTAGATGTCTAAATACATTGACATATGGATTGGATACTTATGTGTTAGACAAACATTTGATACATTTATAAATCCAATCACACTTTTTACAAAAACAGGTAAGACGGTACTAAGAACTTTATATTTATAACGATAAAATTTTACAAAAACATGTTTTGTCCAAAGACCAAAATATAAAAAATGTGAAACTCATGGCTTCATGCAAAAAAAGCATCAAGGATGTTTTTGGTTGTAACAAGCAACTTCCTGTGCTACTCTATGGAGTAGTCGACCGATAGATGCAGATATGCCCACTGTATGGCATTGATAGTGCCTAGGAAGCTCATCCACCGTGGCATCGGGGACATGCATGCTTAGTCCCTCCAGGTTCTGTTCTATAGCCTCGAGATCTGTGGAAACCACCCCTTCTAAAACAACTCTCTCTTTGCACCTTTGGATGAGAGATGATCTTGGTGGACGATAACGCCCCACATCTACATTTTTCAGAGCAGTCAATTAGTCATCGGATAAAGAACACAAAAAACTATTTATATAATTAAAAAATCAAAAACATTATATAAACAAAAATTTCCTTCTTACCTATGTCCCCCCACTGGGATCCATCATGAAGGTCTAGATATGGATCCCCACGAAAATGTACTTGACATATGCATAATATTCCACCATGAGTAGTTGATTCCTCATTCATTGGAAGAAGACATCATCATACTTGACGATGGGAACACCACCATGTCGATCCATAAGATCCACCCACCTCTTCATCTGTGGATCCTATGGAGAGGGTATACCCCAATCCACCTGCAGATGTAGGATAAGAACCCTCTCTAGAAAGAAGGACACCACCCATATCCAAATTTCTTCAACCGACTGTTTCGGCACTTCGTAAGTTATTTTTGCATGCTTTTCAGGACCCCCCTTACACTATTTGAAGACTCTGGGTTCCATGCACTCTATCGTATATTGAAAATGGATATACGACGATCTCAATGCGCAGGTAGCCCCTAAAAATTGACCCAACACACCAATTTAACCAATGAAAACAAATTTTGAAAAAATGAAAAGATGAAGGAGAAGAAGATTACATGTTTGATGAAGATAGTTAGCAAAATGATCCACCACATGCTCTTCAATCAACATTTGAAATCCAGGGAGAAGGAGTTCTTTGGAGCACTATTTGGGTAAATTTGCAAATGAAATAGTAAAATGGTGTTTTATGCCTATTTTATTGTTTTTTACCACTTTTTATTTGCAAATTTATGTTATTTTTAGATTTTATCCATGCCCTAAGGTCTTAACAACTTGGCAAAGTATTGACTTTTTTAGATTAAAATGTCTACATATGAGACGGTGGAACTAGGGTCCAACCCTTTTTGATTTGTTTTTGCATATTTTTCTTATGTACAGATCCTTTTAGGGTTTTTCAGGAAAAAAAACGAGTAGAGTCTTAATTATTTCTAATGCTCGTGAAACCATGAGAATGTAATAAAGTAGACTTTTGTCATTTTTTTGAACTCACATTGTTAATACAAAAAACGAAAAATGATGTAGTATCCTTTAATCTCTTTTCAAGATACCTAAACAAGAAAAGATGGTCGAGCAACCTTATTCTTTTCATTCTCGTAAAATTATTTAAAGAAAATGTCTGATGAGAGTAGGTTATATATCTTTCGGTTTCCTCACACTAACTTATGAAAAATGACCTAATGGAGTTCTCTTTAATTGTTTTTTAGACTCTCTAAAATTAAAAAACCCCTGAGTTTTCTTTCTTTGGAGTCATTAAACAAACATCAAAAGACCCATATGGGATCAAACCACTCCTTCTTATGGTTTGTTAAATATACTCCGAGGGAGTCGTCTGAAGGATGAGCTTACATCTACAAGAATATGTTATCCTCCTCAATCTCGCGTAAAAATAAAGAGGTACTCACCAGAAATGGG
>SNQJ01S0070879.1:26690-45539 GCA_010110895.2 Picea sitchensis
GTGGCTATGTTGAATCATGATGACATAGATCCACGGTGTATGTTTAGTGGCCATGACTCACTTGACACTTGCAATTAGAGTCACTTGTAGTTTGAGAATGGGAATGCCTACCTCATAAAATGGTATATTATTATGAAGATGCTTGATTGTTTGCAGGTTCCCAATCGATGCGCTCCTTGTTTTCGACACACACATTCTACAAAGTATTTCAGCTGTCACGAGTTCCAGCTTCATACTTTGAGGGGAATTCGGTTACACATTATTTTGGTCACCTCAGTGATCAACTGTCAACATGTGTTCATGTTCCCTGAAAATATTAAAAGAGACTTTCTCCATGGGAAAAGTGGTTTTCTTTCCTCTTTCAAAAACCATAACAAGAAAGGTAGTCACACACTGCTATATGCATGGAGTGCGACGATTCCTGATCATTGCATTCTTCCCTAAAACTAGACTTCAACGTCGTCACATGCTTCTTGTGCATAGAGTGTGATGATGCTTAAAGGATAGGAAAATTCAAAATTCATGAATGTTCTAGAAGGGAATCTTCTAGAAGATGAGGTGGCCTCCGATCAATTTGGATATTACTCGCTTCTCTGATTTAGTGGGGTCATGCTAATATCCTCATCCATCTCTCTTTCACACTATATAAAGAGGGATCTCTCATGGAAAAGGAAAAGGTTGAATAGGCTAAGATTTGTATGGAGATTTCTACTTCAGATTATGCTTGAGAGATTTGCTTTGGTTCTTCAAGTTAGATTGTGGATATTCTTCATTCAAGGCATTAGAGAAAAGGTGTGTGTGTTGAAGCAAAGATCCACTGAAAGGGGACCTTACAACATCAAGGCATGGGTTTTATTCTGCACTTTCCATTTAATTTAATACAACAATACATTTCTTCCCTATAAAATCATCTCGTCTTCTATTGTATAATTCCTTAATCTTATACATAGACTTCATTAGAATATATATATCGTTGTTTTCCCTCTTTGTTGGTTTGTGATTATTTGACAATATTACCATTCTGAAAACTCAAAGAAGGAGACACAAGGATGACACTAGAGAGGATCAAGCGTGGCTTAAAAGGTATGTCACTTATACCTAACTAAACTAGTTTATATGACAATGAAGTTTAAGGTGAAGTATGTATTTTGTTTTGTTTTGGTCTAGTTTCCTATGGAAGTTAGGGATATTTGTTTATGTCCGCACTTACCAATTAGTCTGATAACAAGTTACCAAGTTTTTTGCCTGAAAGAGATTTTGAGTTTACAATAGACTTGAATCTTGGAGCTAAACTGATAACGAGAACGCCATTTCAAATGTCAACACTCAAATTATAGGAATTGAATATGCAATTGAAGGAATTGTTGGATTTGGGACTTATACGTCCAATCGTATCATCGTGGAGTGCACCAATTATTTTTGTGAGAAAGAAGGATGGATCATGGATATTTTGTATTGACTATTGTCAATTGAACAAAGAGATGATTAAGATCCAATATATGTTTCCAAGATTAGATGGTTTGTTTAACTAGATGAAGGGAGAAACAATGTTTTCAAAGATTGATCTGAGATCGGGATATCATCAATTACAGATTAAGGAAAAACATATCCGTAAGACCGCATTTAAGATGAGATTTGGACACTATGAGTTTACATTTTTACCATTCTGTTTGACAAACACCCCGGGGGTATTCATGAGTTTGATGAATTGGGTGTTTTGCGAATACTTTGAAAAGTTTGTTCAAGTATTTATTAATGACATACTGATTGATTCTCGTATGAAAGAAGAGCATGACGAACACTTAATATTGGTCCTAAAGTGTCTATGAGAAAGAAAATTGTATGGGAATCTATGAAAATGTTCTTTTTACCAATCGATGATTCATTACTTGGAACATATAATATCTGCTGAAGGTATTGTTGTGGATCCAATGAAAGTAGAGGCCATTATGGAATGTCCAACACCAAAAAATGTACAAAAAGTACATAGCTTTATGGCTTTAGCAGGATATTACCGACGATTCGGTGAAGGTTTTTGGAAAATAACAAATCCGATAACGAAATCGTAAAAGAAAAACAAGAAGTTTGTTTGGACAAAGAAATGTGTGGAATCATTTCAAAATATTAAAGAGTTTTGGATGACATCACTAATACTAAAATTCCCCGACATGGACAAGGAATTATTGGTATGAATGAGTACATATAAGGAAGGCTTAGGAGGATTTTTTATGCAATACGGTCGAGTGATCACTTATATTTCAAGGAAATTGATAAAACATGAGGAGAACTATGCAATCCATGACCTGGAGTTATGAGCAATTGTATATTCCATTAGAGTTTGGAGACATTATCTAATTGGACAAAAATTCTAATTAAAAATAGATCATTGTGGATTGCAACATATATTTACTCAGAGTGACTTGAATGCACAATAGAGGTGTTGGTCATAATTACTTAGCGAATACGACTTTGATATTTATTACATTAAAGGAGTGGTGAACATAGTGGGAGATGCGTTGAGTCGGAGACCACACATATTCTCGGTAATACCTCTTAAGACGAATCTTCAAGAAAAGATTCCATCCTTATAGATTGACAATGATTGGTACAAGGATGTTAAGAATAGTATTGGAAAAGATACCATGATAGTGTTGAAGTGTGAAGTTTATTCATTAGACAACGATGGATTGTTGATATTTAACAACATAATTTACATAACTCCATATGGATAATTAAGAAGTTTTATCTTGCATGAAGCACATCGAGTAGTGTACATGGCTCATCCAGGTGTCACAAAGATGAAGGCAAACCTTAAGTCTTTATTATTTTGGAACGGAATGAAAACATACATAGTTAGTTACATGGTGAGATGTCTAGAATGTGAGCAAGTGAATGTTGAACATTGACATCCAACAGGATTACTACAACCACACTCTGTTCCGGAATCAAAATGGGAGGTCATTTCAATGGACTTTATCGTTGGATTGACACAGACAACAAGGAGGCATGATTCATTTTTTGTGTTATTTGACACTCTGATGAAGAGTGCACATTTTATTCCAATATGTACAACGTATCAGGTGCTAGACATAGCTAGAGTATTTGTAATCGATATTGTGAGATTACATGGTGTACCAAGAAGGATCATATCTGATCGAGGATCGATGTTTACTGGAAGGTTTTGGAAAAATTTCCAAGAGGCCTTGGGAATGCAACTGAATTTCAGTATAGAGTATCACCCTAAGGAAGCCGAAAAAATAGAGAGAACAAACCAGATTTTGGAGGATATGCTGCGTACGTATGTAATGGACCAACAAAAACATTGGGAATACTTATTTCTATTGGTACAATTTTCATACAATAACAATTACTAGAGTACAATTAATATGGCACCATTTGAATTTATTTACGGGAGACTATGTTAGATGTCGTTGAGTTGGGATCGACTTGAGGATAGGGTCGTGGTAAGACCATAAGTGATTCAACAAATGGAAGAACAGATGCAATAGATAAGATAGAGGATTAAAGAAGTGCAGTATCAACATAAGAGTTATGTTGATGTGCATCGCATTGACCGCAGTTATGAAGTTGGAGATAGAGTTTTCTTACGGGTAAAACCACACAAGAGTTCGATCAATTTTGGGAAAGGTGCTAAAATATCTTCTAGGTTTATGGGAGCTTTCGAGATTGTGGAAAAGAAGGGACTGGTGGCTTGCTTGATTCTTTGAGCCATATGCATGATGTATTTCATGTATCTATTTTACAACATTATGTTAGCGACCTGTCACATGTTATTGACATGATTTCTTTGCAGGTGTCAGACGATTGATGTAGTTAGGGAGTGGATTATATTTATTCAAGTATTTTATTTTACACACATATGATGTATGATTGATTTCAATATGATTTATTTATATGGATTATTGACATTGTTTTTGTTAGTGGATGCAGACTTGACGATGCTTTCTAATTTGACTCACATAAGGACCAAAGAGGCCATGCAAAGAAACCAGACATTGAGGGAGAGGTGTGTCAACGTTCCTATCATAGCCTACCATCACTCCCTCTATGGCCCGAATGGTAGGTTAACGATTACCTAGTTCGAGAGGTCCACGATGTTGTGAGGGTGGACTGAGATAGTCACTCATGAAGATTTCTGAGGACCATGAAATAAGGCAGAGTCATTATTCCTTAGAATCCCTTAGTCTTTCACAAGGTCAACCGAATGGAGTGTTGACTCCAACGGGTCAGACAAACTTACAAAACCAGTCAAAGGTGAGTGGTACCTTTGGAGAACAGAGGTGGATCTTGAAGGGCACGTCACATAATTAAAAACTTGAGTCAATAAATCTAGGTGGCCTAGAAAACATTAAAGTGATTAGTGATATGAAAATAGGGGATTGACTTGTTTTTCTATGCAATCACCCTCTACTCCATTAAAATAAACTTCAGGACCTTGCTCAATGTCTTAGTTGTGCAAGAGAAATTATGTGTCAAGTTTATGCATATTTTAGGTGTTTATGTGTGAGGTTTTAAAAAGGTTAAATTTGTTGTTTAAAGAATACAATAGAAACATAAAGTGCAGAAAATAATAACCATCAAAAACTCACAACAATGACAACATGATAAAGGATTTCACCCCCCATCTAGGCTACATCTCCTTGAGCCTCCATCAATGGACTAGGCTCTCTGGGATTAGTTTTTTAAAGATTCTTTTACAAGCTTATTCTCAAATACAATGGATTTAAAGACTGTACCATTGGGTTCATAATACATAAAAACCCCAAAAATGACTAATAGAACTCTGAAAACGGACCATGACTCATCCGGGCATGACCTCTTCTACATGTGGCCTTGAGCTTCCCTAAGCTTCCTTCTAGAAAAAACACTTGTAAAAGTCCTCAAATTCCTATGAAACCTGTCCCAATGTGTTCATAGCATAACAATTAGTCAAAAATTTCTATTCAGTCACAAAAAATAGACTTGGGCTCATCTGAGCATGACCTCAATCAATGGTGGCCCTAAGATCCCTGGAGATCCCTCAAACTTAAATGTTGTAAAACCTTCAATAGAAGTCTCCAAATTCCTTTTAAAACTATGAAAATGGATTCAAAACATCCAAAAACCCCTAGGTGGGCTTTTTCGGCACCTCATTTGACCAAAAAAAGAAGAAGATAAGCCTCCTGCCATTTTCCTCCTTCAAGCTTGCTGTCTCTAGTTCTCCAAATCGCACCTCCTGTGTGAGTAACTTGGCTTCTAGGCGTTTCTCATGCCTAAACCCAGCACATGTGCGCATGCCCACAAAATGTGCCAAATGTTCGCACCGCTAGTGAACTAATCCCTCGAATCAGGGAGGTGTTGGGTGCATGGGGGCCATGTGGCCATGTCCCAGCGTGAAAATAGGCCCTCATTTTGCAAGATTAACCGTGGGCTTGACAAGTGTTTAGGAACGTGTGGTCGTGCTATGTATCGGGCACGTAGTTGTGGCCATTTAAAACTCCCACGTGAATATATGTGGAGTGGTCATATAGTAAGGCATATATGACCGAGGTTGGGGCTAAGCCCCAGCCCGGACCCCGTGCCAACACACAGAACATTACAATTTAAATATATGTTAACACATATAAAAATCAAGTAATAACATGTGGGCTAGTGGTAGCCCACACTCTACGAAGGCGCTCCACCATATGGGGAGGTCCAGGGTTCGATCCCTACGGACTCCATAAAGACTTAAACACCCAAAACACAGTGCCACGTGGCATCCCATGTCTGGGCCACGTGGCACCACTCCATTGGTCAATAAAATGCCAACAATATGCCATGTGTCAAAATCCCATTCATCCATGTGTCTGCCAAAACTTCCAACTCAACATCTTGCCATGTTAGCCGCATGCCACATCACCTATCATATGTGAGTTGTACCCTGCCACATCAGCATGTACAGACTTTACGGACTGTACAGTCAGCAAAGTTTTTTGCATGTTTGGCAAATTGAATAGAACTTGATATCTCACTCATATGATGTCTGTTTGACCCCATTCAAAGTGCGTTGGGTTTGTGAGGACGAGGCCTAATCTCCTGTTTGTTTTGAAGCGATTCCAAACACTTTGGTTTTGGGGCTAAATTTTGACCCCTGGTTCATATTATGATCAATTAGACCTTGTTAGAATAAAATAATTAATTAAACAATAAAATATTAATTATAATCCTAAGTCTAAGACTAATCCGAAGTCTAAGTTTAATTAAGGGACTAATTAAAAATATTAAATAAATTAAAATAATTGAGATAAATCAAATTCTAGGAAAAAGTGAGTAAAATCTAAAGATTGGATAAAATTCACTTGTGTGCATGAAATTAATAAATTGGATTTTTAAAATAGAAGAAATAATAATAAGAGAATAGGTGTACATGTAGAATGGTATCTAGAGTCAACCTACCACTAGTCTAACTAGAAGAAGGCTCATAATCCAACTCTAACTAAGATCTGGTTAGGAGACACTCATTAAATGAAAAATTGGTGAATAAAGGGACACCTTAGAGCGAAAATAAGAAATTATTAGGGAATGTGAGAGAAATTGACTTTTTAAACAAAATAAAAATGGTAATTACTGGTGCAACTTAGGGAGAGTGTGACAAGTGTGTGGATGAATAATCTTATTTAAATTAATTAAAAAGATAATTAATTGTGCATAAGGACATGTGTCAATGGGGATTTTTCTATAAAACAAAAGAGGTAGAAGAGTGGTGAACTCACTTTTTTTGTACTTTTGTCCTGTCAAATTTCTGACTATGTTTTTGTTGTGAGAGGTGGGACTGCAAGCTTGTGACAAGAGTGAAAGATCTTGCTTGCGAGGAAATCTTGGAAGCTATTGTGTTCCGGTTTTTGTTCTTGGCACCTTTGCATCTCGGGGGGCCAAGGGGGAATAAGAGTTCCCTAGCATTGGATGGAAGGTACCAATGAAGTTCTTGGATTAGCAGGTGAAGGAAGGAGAGTGTAGCGCAACCATACATGAAAGTTCAACCTAAATTGAAAACCATTGCCTGGTTATGGCATTTATTCGGTTATCTAAGCATTTCATGGATTTTGGATAAATTGTAGTCATTTCAAATGGTAGATAAAAGATTACTTAAGTTTGAACAATATTGGGATTATTGTAAATTGAATTATAATTGATTCAATTCAAATGTTTTATTAATGGCTATTGATATAGAATATTGTGTGAAATTTTAGATATTTTTAGTATTTGAATCGAAATTTATCTATGAAATAACTAATTGATATGTCTATTTGTATGTGAAATCATTGTGATGGATTTTTGTTTTCTTAAGTGTGCTTGTTGTTGGTTGGTAGGCCAAATTCCACAGTTACTGTTACTTGTTATTGAAATGAAATTTTGGATTGTTTTAATAATTATTTTAACTTCTTGAATGAATCATATGTATTTAAGTGCTAGGATAAAATATTATGAGAACAAAATCATGCTTACCTTGTGAATGGATTTTTCTTAATTTTATTGAGTTGTAAATATGTGTAACACTGTAATTTCTATCCATTTTTTTTCTAGTCAATTGTCTAAGCATGTAAAATCTTGGACGTTCAGACTCACAGAGTTAGGCGAGATAGAGTTTTTTTTTATAGTCTTTCTGGATTCACGCTTTTAGATGGTTTGAATCTCAACTGCTTACCCTTGTAGAATCATGCATCTAGATTCTCACTATGAAAAAGTTAGTTTAATGCATCAACAGTTCCAACTGAAAGTTACCTTCTCACCCTTACCTTGGTTGTCTACTCGTAGGGTTCCAGGGTTGAATGAGAAATAAATGACCTTCTCTCAAAATGGGTCTACAATACCGAGGATATTTCGACACCCATGCTATTCGTTTAAAAAAAAAATGATGGTAAGGAATGCTCAAAATATTCCTAAGATATTTTGTAAATTTCATTTTTATGAGTAGGCGTGCTAGTGAGATTGTTGACAAAGTGATTTTCCTTGAATAGTGACAGTGTTTAGTTTGGGAACTGACAAAGAAATGGACTCTTGTGACGAGTTTTTGCAAATGTAACTGTAGGACAAATATTTTCCCCTTGGCACATACTTAATATTTGGGTGGGAGAATAAACTTTGTTACACTTGAAAGCCTTCCTCCTATACACCTCCACTTGCTGAGATATGGGAAATTATTACCTTCTTGGAGATCGACAAGATATTTTACCTCTAACTATGTAATATTTGTATTACGTAAAATTTAAACACTTTTATCTTGTTGATTGAACTCCCTAAACCACTACTCTCTAGCATTTGACGAGAAAAAATTTCTCTTTAGTTTTGTCCTTGTTCGTACGCAATCTCCTTTCCCTTAATTGACTATTCTAGGATTTATAATAAGGTCGGGTACCAGGCCAGGTACCACTAATTTATATTTTTAAGAAACTCATCGAGATGGTTATTTCACTTAGAATGAATGAGAAGATATTTTCTTCAAATGTCAGTCTATTCAAGAGTTAAACATACTTCCCTAGTAGTTCCAATAAAGTTGGAGGCACTAGTCATTTTTTCGCTTCTGGTTTTCAGATTCATGTTGGACAACAACCTCAGGTTGGGTGGAAACCTCAAGTTGGAGGCCATAACCCAGTTTATGGAAAAAGTATACCTGGATTAAAATCTCAACCTTGAAATCTTCCTTTCCAAGGTAATAAACAACCATCTGGGGGGAAACATCCTCAAGTTAATTCTTTTGTACGCCCTAATTTCAAAAAACCGTATCCAGGTTCTATGAATTCTACTTGGGGTCAAACTCTTCTGTCTATTGCTCCTTTCCAAGTGAGTTTACCTAATCAACCAACTCATGTTGGTTATTCGACTCAAAGTCCTCCACAACCAAAATTTTCAAGACTATATAACTATCTACAGACTACTTATAGTCCTACTGGTATACCTATGGGACTACCTCCTAAAAATTATCAGTTTCCTCCAGTGTACAGACAATTTCCATTTCTTTCTACTTTGGATTTACTAGATTTATCTAGGATTTGGAATGATCCTATTTTTCATTCTCCTTATTGGCCTGTCATACCTGCCAAATTACCATCAAACATTCCTAAGTTTGATGGTTGATTGGATGTAGACCCAAATAATCATGTCATGACTTTCCATCTTTGGTGTTCATATAATTCATTGATGGATGACTCCATTAGATTATGATTTTTCCAATGAAATCTGATGAGTTCAGAAACCAAATGGTATATTGAGTTACCATGAGGATTCTTTAATGACTTCAATACTTTTTCCATGGAATTCTTAACTCATTACCAATTGCAAATTCGATATGAGACAGGAACTGAAATTTTGAGTTCATTTAAACAATCCTCTTCTACTCACATTTCCGATCACAATCATGAGTGGAGGAGGAGAAGATGCTTAATCAAAGTTCCCCTTCCTGATCAACTGTTGGCCGAGTGGTTTACCAAATCTCTCATTGGTCCTATAGCCTATGATGTTTCCATGGGTGGTGTCATCACTGAAGAGAATGTGATTAGTCATGCTCAATATCTGGATCTTGTTTATTCAAAAACAAGCACACTATATGACTTGATCCCTGATGCTCCTCGTCCATCTACGAATCCTACCCCAATACCTCCCGTAGCTTCTCACATTGTTGATAGTGTGATTATCACTTTTCATGCTCAGACTCAGTCTAAACAAGCTAGTCATGCTAATCTCAAGTCTACTACTTCTAATGTACAAAATACTCCTAATCCAACTCCTTCCTCTGGTAAAATATATGAAGTTAATTCGGTTCAATCTACACCTACCGGTAAAAATCAAAATAAAAAGAAAGGGAAGGGTAGGAATAAGGAGGACAAAAATAATAATCAACAATCTGAGAAACCCAAAACACATCCTGCTGATGAAAAAGACAAGTGTAAACAACATTATCCTTGCCTTATCTATGGTGAGGATCATTATACAAAAGATTTTCCATGGTGTGTTGAGGTTACTAAATTCCTACAAGGGATCGAGACACCTCTTACACCCGTTGTCTTGTCACAACCATTTCCTTCTCAGTAGCAGGCCCAATTGGTCATTCATAACCAACCTTCTCCCTCTACCACATCTTATGTACTTATGTGTACTAGTGACTCCAAGAAGAATAAACTTGGAGTCGCAACTTGAGCCAAAGATTATTCTCCTTTGAAAGAGAAAGTTGATGATTTACCACCTCCATTGGTTCAACCTCCTCCACCAACTTCACCTCCAAACGGTCCTCTTCATATCGAACGAATAGGCCAAAATACAGTTCTTTGTCCTCCTCCCAAGGGAATTTTTTGAAAGTCCTCATTTAATCCTCACGCATGTGCTTCCCAAAACTACAATATTGTAGAAGACCTTGCACAAGCACCCTCTGTGATGTCATCTCTCAAATTCCTTCAAAGTTGTCCTACTCAATGAAAGGCGTTGTTAAAGGATATTGGTGGAATTGATCCTACCAATACCAATTTGATAATATTTGATTTGGAAGATCATATTCCAAGGCTTCCTCCTCAATTAGAATTTTAGATACACGTTGTTATGGAAAATAAGAATATTTGTCGAACTGTTATTGATGAAGGATCCTCAACTTGCATCATTTCCATCACTTTTTGGAAATCTATTGGCTCTCTTGCCCTTACCGAGTCGCACAATACTCTTAAGGATTTTAATGGTACATGGTTTAAACCTTATGGTGTTCTTCCTTCATTGTCTATTATGTTAGAAGGTGAGTCGGTTAATGTCAACGTTGAAGTCTTTGATGCACCTCTTGATAACCCTCTACTTGGCTGTAGCTGGATTGATTCCATGCGCATAGTTGTTTCTTCTCTTTTCTGTGTGTTATGTTTCCCACACCAAGGAAAAATCATTACTGTCGATCAAATATCCTTCTTTAATTCTGATTCACGTATTAGCAACTTACCTTTCGTTTCGAAAACACCTCCCGATTATGAGAATTTCAACGTGGGTCTTTTAAAATATTCAACGTTAATGGGTACATTTCCTATTCCACCACCCGATGTTCCTCCTCCTTTTTTCACCTCAATTAACATGATATCGACCTCTGTTAGTGAAACCCCTGAGTCTTGTGACCCATGGATAGTTCTTATCTCTAACGTTTGTCTCTGTTACGACAACTAAATGCCATTAAGTTTGGTAGAATCAACGTATCAAGCTATTCAAACGAAAACTCCTTCTCCTCCTTCTCTCTATGATACATCTCTTGATCTGTTTCATGTGATTTTTCCTACTGATGAGATGATCATGACAATCATGTCTATGGAAGATAATCCATGGGATCATGGGAATCATCATTTTATTCTCTTCTTGGAACTTGAGACCATAGAGAGTTATCAATGTGTTTCGAATATGTCTATCGTTGTTGTTATTTCCTCTGTTCCTGAATCAACACATGATGTTTTGTATGAAGGGAACTTGGGTAATATTTTACCTACCATCCCTCTTGACATTTTGATTAAACCTGGAGTCATGGAAAATGTTCATATTGGTTCTTCATGTACTACTGATGAGGTTCGTACTTATAAATCCATTTTCCAAGAATTCTATAATGTTTTTTCCTGGAGTTATGAAGAAATGCCTGGTATTAATCCTAATATTGTTGTGCATGAAATTAAGACTTACCCAGATGGTAAACCCATTTGACAAAGACTTCTCCCAATGCATCCACGTAAATATTCTACTATTAATATTAAAGTTGAAAAACTTCTTAAAGTTGGTTTTGTGTATTCTGTGGCTTTGACTGATTGGGTGTCCAATCTTGTTCCAGCTAACAAGAAACAAGGCACGATCCACATTTGTGTAAATTATAGGGATATAAACAAAGCTTGTCCCAAAGACAATTATCCAACGCCTTTCATTGACCATACTATTGACGATTGTTCCGGGAGTGAGATATTCTCCTTGATGGATGGTTTCTCTGGCTGTAATCAAATCAATAATTTTCCTGTGGATCAGCATAAGACTACTTTTATTTTCCCTTGAGGAACCTTTGCATACCGGAAACTACCTTTTGGTCTAAAAAATGTTGGTGCGACCTTTTAGCATGCTATTTCTTATGCTTTTCATGACATTAAGCACATTGTACAACCCTATCTAAACGATCTACCAGATCATTCTATGCGTTCACAAGATCACGCTGTCATTATTATCGCATACGATTGAATCCACACAAATATGTTTTTTGTGTGGATTCCAGACGACTTCTTGGTTTTATCATGTCTATACATGGGATTAGGGTAGACCCCTTAAAGGTTAAGGCTATTCTTAATTTACCTCCTCCTTCCACACTACACCAACTCCAAAGTTTGCAAGGGAAGGCAAACTTTTTACGTGGATTCATTCCCAACTATGTTAAATTAATGAAAGAATTTACTCAGCTTCTTAAGAAAGGTTACGATCTTTTTGGGGACGAAACTGCCAAAAATCCCTTTAAATCTTTGAAACTCACCTTAACTAATACACCACTATTGTTTCCACCTAGTTATAGTTGAGATTATTTCATGTACTTAGATGCTTTGGACTCTACCATTGCTATGGCTCTATTCCAAAAGGATGATTCACACGATGAACATGTTATATATTATTTGAGTTGGAGCCTCATGACCACCGAAACCAAATATTTACATGTGGAGAAACTAGCCTTGGAAGTTGTTCAAGTTGTTCAATGTTTTCGTCACTACATCTTATTACACAGAACCATAGTCATTTCTGATTGCAACCCCATGAAACACATCCTTACATGACAATTGTTGGGGGGAAAGTATTCTAAATGGATAGTTATTCTCCAAGAGTTTGATTTTGAGTTTGAATGCACCAAGTCAAATAAGTCTTTGGTTTTTGTCGAATTGATATGTGACATTCCCTCTACTGAAATAGAAACTGTGGCAGAGGATTCCTTACCTGTTGAATCTCTCTTTCTGATCAGTTCTGATGACGTATGGTATGGAGATATTATCATTTATCTCCAGACCCAAAATTTCTGGCCTAAAATTTCTAGTACAGATCATCATCGAATTCGGTATCAATATCGTCAATAAATTATCCTTGGTGATACCCTTTACTATCATGGTATCGATTCCATATTTCAATGATGTCTCACCTATGATGAAGTTGTAAAAGATTTGAAATAATATCACTCTTGAGAAAGTGGTGGTCATATGTTTGGGCATGCCACTACCTAAAAGATCTTACGAGATGCTTATTTTTGGCCTTCATTGTTTAAGGATTACATTACTACCATCCAAAAATTCCATGCTTGTCAAACCTACAAGAATAAGATATGATCTCACCCTGCTCCTCTTCACCCTGTAGTTTCTATTGGTCCATTCACTAAATGGGGCATTGAATTCATGACATGTAACCCTCACTCAGTTGGAGGGCATGGATACATTATCATAGTTGTGGATTATTTCACTAAGTGGGCCGAGGTGATGTCTACATTTGATAATACTAGGAAAACTGCAACATTATTCATATTCAATCATATCATTACTAGATTTGTTGTCCCTCAAGCCATCATCACCGATCACAGTAGTCATTTTCGTAATTTTATGATGTATGAACTTAATGAAAAGATGGGTCTTCGACATGGAAACTCAACCCCCTATTATCCATGGGCCAATGTCCAAGTTGAATCAATTAACAAAGTTCTCACTACTATGATTCGATGGATGGTAGGGATTCATAAGTCAAGTTGGCACATGATGTTGTTCTCAGCATTGTGGGACTATCGGACATCTGTTAAGTCTACCAAGGGATTCACATCTTTCCAATTAGTATATCGTATTGAAGCTATTTTTCTTATTGAATGTGAAATCCCATCTTTGAAACTAGTTGTCGAAATTATTCCTAACACCTCAAATGAAGAGGAGCATCTTTTGTATTTGATGCAATTAGACGAGACTCGTCATGATGTTGCCTTAGTCATTGAAACTCAGAAAAATCATGTCAAAACTAAATATGATAAGCATGTAAAACCACGTGTATTTTCTGAAGGTGATCTAGTTCTCCTTTACGAACAAGATCGTGATTTACTAGGGCCCAGTAAATTTGAGCCCATGTGGTGGGGTCCTTATATTGTTAAACGATTGTTGGAGAAAGGGGCTTATGAGCTTGTAGATTATGATGGAATTCATTTGAGAGAACCCAGAAATGGGCTTTACTTGAAGAAGTACTATTCTTAAATCATTTTCTACCTGAGTGTTGTGTATTTTTGGTGTATCATACTCTTGTGTGCTTTTTCATTTTTTGTTCCGAATTTTGGTTGCTTACCTTGAATTGTGCTTGGTTTGCAGATGTTGGTTTCTTCAGTACCATATATCGGCTTCATTGATGGCACTAGTCGCATTAATCAAAACGTATCATCTGTTGCTTGGACAATCTATGCACCTATGAATGAATTGATCAGTCTACATGGTGTTTGCCTTGGTCGTGCAACTAATAATATCGCGGAATATAGTGCAGTTATCGAATTATTAATTGACGTCATTTAACTTTGCATATGTCATCTTATTGTACGACTTGATTCATAGTTATTGGTACTACAATTGAGTAACATTTATTCCATCTGAAGTCCTACTTTGTTAAGGGTATATTTATGAATTCGTCTCTTGGAACGTCATTTTGATTACATTGAATATCAACACATTCATAGAGGTCTAAATACATTGACAGATGCATTGGATAATTATGTGTTAGATAGACATTTGAGACATTTATAAATCCAATAACACTTTTTACAAAAACAAGTAAGCCGATAGGAACTTTATATTTATAACGATAAAATTTTACAAAAAAGTGTTTTGTTTGAAGACCAAAATATCAAAAATGTGAAGCTCATGGCTTCATGTACAAAAAGCATCAAAGATGTGGTTGGATGTAACAAGCGACTTCCCGTGCTAATATACATAGGAGTCGACCAATAGATGCATATACGTCCACTGTGTGGCGTTGATAGTGCCTAGGAAGCTCATTGATTGTGGCATCAGGCACATGCATGGTTAGTCCCTCCAGGTTTTGTTCTATAGCCTCGAGATCTATGGCAACCAAACCTGCTAAAACACCTCTCTCTCTGCACCTATGGATGGGATATGATCTCGACGGATGATAATGCCCCATATTTGCATTTTTGAGAGCACTTGATTAGTTATCGGATAAATAACACAAAAAACAATTTATATAATTAAAAAATAAAAAACAATATATAAACAAAAATTTCCTTCTTACCTGTGTCCCCCCACTGGGATCCATCAAGAAGAGCTAGATATGGATCCCCACGGAAATCTACCCTGGCATATGCATAATATTCCACAATGAGCAGTTGATTCCTCATCCATTGGACGAAGACATTGTCATACTTGACGATGGGAACACCACCATGTCGAGCCATAAGATCCACCCACCTCTTAATCTGTGGATCCTATGGAGTAGGTATACCCCACTCGACCTGCAGACATAGGATAGGAACCCTCTCTAGAAAGAAGGACACCAAAATGGACCCATATCCAAATTGCTTCAACCGACCGTTTCGACACTTTGTAAGTTGTTTTTTCATGCTTTTCAGGACCCCCTCACACCAATTAAAGACTCTGGGTTCCATGCACTCTATCACATATTGAAAATGGCTCTAAAAATCCATATGGGGAGTTTCACTCCCTACCATGTGAGTAATGGTGTAAGGTATAGTCTATAATGGTCAGGGGTGATTTTAAGAACCCCCCCTAAATTTGTATGTATAATAAATGGGCGAATCCCCATGATACATAGGAAAATTCAAAGGCTATTTTATCAATAATATAATATGTATATATAATTTTTTGGCTAATCTTTTACTATTTTATAAAATCTTGTAAAATCTTGGTGAATCTTTCACTGAATTATAAAACCTTGTAAAGTCTTGGTGAGTTTTTTGATAAAGTATAAAACCATATATAATAATAAGAGAATGTATTAATTAAATTGCAATATAATCACTTTACATGTTTGGAAAAAGAAACATAACTTTTCCATCCTCTAGATAATGTTGCAAGCATTAGGGGTTGTGTTTGTCAAGGTTCTCATTGTACACTTGCATATCCCTCTATAAGTTTTGATGATATTTCACCACAATGTTTAGATGTGTTTATCATGACCACCACTTCTATCAATCTCAATATATATTAATCTTTGCTCTGCCACTTCTATTATGGATTATTTATTATTGATTCATCAATTACAAAAGGACCCTTCAAACAAGTTCATCATAGGATGTTCCTAAATAGGAATGCACATAATTCTATCAATGAATAACTCCAAAAGTATAAGGATATTGATAGGTCACATTCCATGCATGACTTCCTCTTTAATAATCCATTTGCACCCAAAAAAACCCCTTTCCAAGGAATAGAGGTCTCTTTTACCCCTTATATTTTTGTTAGCTTATAAAAAAGTTAAGAGACACATAACTTTAATAAATCTTGGGCATATATTAGGCCTTAGAACTATAGGGAACAAAAAAACCATTGATCATAAGTTTTAACTATTGGATACAAATGAGACCATAAAATCTTCTAGTGGGTATAAACTTAGACCTTAAAATTGGCATTGATTGCATCCAAGATTTATTGGATGAGACCATAAGCACCCTCCTGAAACATCTTCAATTGAGACATTCTTCAAAGTTCTCAAGCTCTTAACTAGACCTCTTTCTTATTTGTATCTCCTTATTGGATGATAGACTTTAGTTAGTTCCTAGGTCTTAGATCTCATAGATTATATCTACTTTCATAGGTGTTTCATTTGCACTCCCACTTGTAGATTGATTATGATGTACCTAGTAGTCCCTTCGACCTATTCATGGTCATTTGTTGGAGAATAATAAAATTATCATATATTATTTTACCTTATCCATATCCTAATCTCTTCTATTCAAGAAAAGGTAGGGCACGACACTTGTAATTATTTCGATCAATTTTCTTCATTATTCAGGGAAAATAGTTAGAGATATTCTCACCACATGCTTCAATGTTTTTGGGCTCACACCTTCAATTAATTTGCACACATCACTCATCCAAAATGTCATATACAAGTTTCCTACACTCAGGGTGCACGTGGGAAAATGTATGGGAAGGATTTTCCTACACATTAGGTGTAGGTAAGTACCTAAACTGGGATTTTTGCACAAACTAACCAAAATGTGTATCTAGTGATGCCAAGTCTAATTTCAAAAGACAAATTCTTAAAATCCTTGTCCATGTGTGTGATTGTACTCCAAATGGGAAAAATTTAAATGTAAGTGATGCCAAAAGTCATAATGTGATGTTGCATGATGTGACATTATGTGTCCCATCAATATCCTGAAAACATGGCTTCCCATACTCACACCCACTGACCCTAGCAAAACTTGGATATTGTTTATTACTACAACAAAATTTCAGTTGTGGCATTGTGGTGCTCACCGGCCCCTCAACGAGCACAGTCGCCCCACCAGGACCTCCACCGATTCACGATCCGAAGAGTTAGTCCTCTTCCCTCCCTTATCGGGAATTCGTAACCCACAGTCTTCTCTACGCGCGCCTTCCCGTTATCACCTACCTGGGGAAGAGCTTCGGAATCTCGCCTCTCGCGAGTCCCGACGTCGAACGCCTCCTTCCCGGATTCCCGAGACCGGGGAAGGTCAACGTTGACTCTTTCCTTCGCTTCTCACCGCTCGGAGAATTCGTTCTGCCTGCACCCGGACTCCGAAGTTCCGAAACACCGATCCCGCGATCTCACCTCCTCGCGCTTCGCGCCTCGGCCGTTAGTCTTCCCTCTTCCTGAGACCCGATGTCCCGAGGTCGCGATGTCCCGATGCCGCGTGTTCCGCCAACAACCTATGAGCCACTGATAAAACAGAACTGCCGGAACTTAGACTCTCTGTCTTCACGACTTCTTTGCTCAATAGACCAGCCTTTCTCTGCTATCTTACAGAGCACTTCACCTTGGCTCCGCTCTCACTCTAAGGATTTCCTTGAAGTCCTCTTCTCCTGTAATATTCCTTCCTGCTGTGGTCACAATGACTGGTCACGCTCTCTTCGAGCAACCATGCGACTGCACCATCCCGGACTCAACCGACTGCACCCCGCAGGACTTCTTAACTGGCCCTGAAGGACGGTTGAAAGTTATGATTCATGCACCTAATTCCTTACCCTTCCACATAATCAGATAAACAGCATATGAAAGAAGGACATAGCTAATAATTAAGATGCAGAGACAAAATCCCACCAACACCCAAGGGATAATCACACCCATGAATAGGATTTCACTCCATGGACTCCGGGTTGATGGAAGTAAGAGCTTAACTGTGAGGCCTCTTCAACGCACTCTATGCGGAAGGACTCGACTGCACTCGATGCAGGAACCTCCAGGCTCAAACAGAGAAACAATTGAAACTCATTTATCACTTCTGAGATTTCTAACTTGGTATGAAATCACATATGCAGCATATAGAAGGAAAGCATAAAAGGAAGCTAACATGCAACAACATAATATTAACAAGACACAGAGAATAATCGCAGCCATGACCTGAATCAATCTTTCTATTAATTCACTATCTGTACATGGGGCTTCTTCACAAGTTCTCTGCTTGCTCCTTCTTCTCCTTCTCAATGCTCCTACTGATTCAGATTATTTCATAATACAAAAAAGGAGGGTGTCTATATTCGGTTTTCCCTCACAAAAGCTAAATTGTCTAATCTACACTTAATGGTCCTATCTACCTGCATCCAATCTAATCTTTCTGCATTAAATCTAATAAGTGTTCCTGCTGTACAAGGACGAGAG